>JAADVK010000160.1:0-42392 GCA_023334975.1 Globisporangium sylvaticum
CCCCCCCCCCCCGGTCCCGGCGCGGACCAGATCCCGTCCTCGATCGGCACTCCCGTGCTCTCCACGATGCAGCAAGCCCCCGCGTGCTCGATCAGCGGACGCGAGAAGTTTGGCTCGACGAACAACGCGAAGGTCTCCGGGAGCACGCCCGGACCTGGCGATTACACCTCGGAGATCGTGAACCCTCGCGAACGAGCAGCTCCCAGCTACTCGCTCGGAAAGAAGTGGGGCAATCTCTCGGGTATGAAGAAGTCACCCGGTCTTGGCTCCTGCGAGTCCTCCTCGACCCTCGGACGCACGTTCTTGTCGACGCAGAAGAGTAATCCGATGCCAGCGTTCACGAAAGTGGAGCGAAAGCCCATGACCTCTGGCAACACTGCGGTTGGACCGGGTCAGTACGCGGTGGTCGTGGCGGCCGTGGGCAAGCAGCCCATCTCGACTCTCTCCAGCGCCGCGTCCTACTCGTTCGGCGCGGAGCTGAGGACAAAAGTGTCGCGCGGCACGGTGGACGCGGTCCCCGGACCGAACTCGTACCCTGGCAAGAGCTCCGCGGGCAAGCAGGTCGAGTCCACGTACCGGACGGCGCCAAAGTGCTCCATGTCGGGACGCACCAAGTTCGGCAGCCACTTTTAAATATGAAGAGGACGAAGAAGGCGGTGGCTATGTTCATTCGGTCTAGGAGCGCTCTATAGAGAGAGAGAGAGAGAGCGTCTTATTATTTTTCTTCTTATTAGCAAGCTATCAGCAGCTTTAATATCATTTTATTCCATTATGCACCACGAACCTCCAGCCTTAGCAAACAAAGCCCACACACATTGCAGAGTATGCTGTTTATTGGGCTTTCGCTTCAGCTTTCTCTTCGTCATCATCTTCGTCTTCATCATCGTCGTCTGGATGGCTCTGTCGCCACATCTTGACCCTCTCAAACTCGTTGTAGTGGGACTTGCGCTTCTCGGCGAACTTGGGGTCCTTCTCGACCTTCTTGCCTTCTTCGTCGCGCGCGGCGAAGCGCGAGTGGCCGCTGCTCTCGCTCTCGTCGTCGCTGCTGTCCCACTCGCTCTTCTTCTTGTCCTGCACGCCCTGCAGCTTGGAGCGCAGCTCGTCCCACTACAATGCAACACACCAAAAGATCCCAAAGGCAAAGTATGGACACAAACACACATCATTAGATCTCCTGCCTCACAGACACTGACAATACACAGCTACACAACACGCACCTCTAGCGCCGGTGGGTCCTCTTTTCCCGAGAGACTTCGCGCTGGCGACACAGGCTCCTTGTCTCCGGCGGCGGCGGTGCCTGCGTGGCTGTCCTCCTCGTTGTCCGAGCCGTAGTAGTGGTAGGGCGTGTTGGGCTCCTCGATCTTCTGGCGCGTGCCGCGCAGCAGGTCGTGCTCGGCGATCGTCTCCTCGTCCCAGGTCACGTGCGCTCGCTTGTGCGCGTCATCGTCATCATGGTGGTGGTGGCTGAGAGCTGTAGGGTGGACATTAGCATTCGCAGGTGGCGCTGACGCGCTCGATGGCTTGGTCTCCTCCATTTTCGAATCGATTTGTTTGATTGCTTCGATTTGGGAAGCAAAAGCTGACAAGCAAATTGAAGTGTGCCACTTCACAGACACATAAAAAGCGACCCCTATCAAAATGAGCGCTCAGAGAGCAATTCGGTTTGGAATGGGATGTGTCGCAGAAATGAATTGAGCGACGGAAACACTGTCAAACTGACTGCTACGAATATGCTATGTGGAAGGGTTTTTCGGGTACTGAAGGTGTCACAACAAGTGTAGCCATCTCGCGGAGACTTCCGGGAGTAGCTCCTCGCCGAGTGGAACCATCGACTGCAACTACCGTGGCCGTACATGATATGCTGCGTACAAAAGAAGGCTCATCAGAGAGGTTCAAGCCGAAGTGTTGGAGAAGCCTGACATTAATTATTGGTGAGACAAGGAAGTTGCTGGGAACCCGTCAACATCGAGTTTAGGCAGTGCCAAGTTTCGCTTGATCTGGGTCATGATGCTCTTTGTAGAATGACCATATGCTGCTGAACGACCGCTTGATCCGAATATCTTGTTGTCCCAGCACGGCCGGTCCGCGCGGGTATCACGTGGCAACTCGAAAGACGACGGACCCCAGTCACCACCTACCCACACAACCTCAGTCAGCATTTCCAGAGCTGCCACCAAGCGTGCCCCATCCATCTCAATCTTGCCTGATATTATATCCGAAGACTGCCAGGATAAGCGTCAAGACTGGACAGCAACGAGGAACGAGCAGTCTTTAGCGCTGAGGGATGCCTGCAGAACTCGGTTTGCGCACCACGCGCGTGCTGCGCCTGCTACACTGGACCGAGTTCCTGCTGCTCATCGAGTACGTCGAAGTGGTGATCCCGATCGTATGCTGTGAGTGCCAGCCCAGTCCAACTTGGATTTGCTCACTCTGATGTGCTGGAATGGTTCTAGCTATACAGCTTTACTCACCATACACTTGCAAACGTGGATGCCCAGGTACCTACCTAATCGTCGCGTACCACCTCCCGAACAAAGTCTATTATGCGCAACTCCGAGATACCGATGAGGCGGCATTTCGAGCGAGTATTGTCAACATTTTGCTGTACGCAGCACTTCAGGCACTTTCGTTGATCCTTTTGGTTCTGGTACTTCGGTCCAAGTTGCAAATCTCTCCCGTGCGCCAACTGACATCTGTGCTCGAGTCGCAGTGGCAGCAAGTGCAGTCCAAGCTGGTGCTCTGGACAGTTTTCTCGATCCAGGCGCCGTTGGACCACGTTGGTATGGACTATTCGTCCCGGTTTGCGTGGCTTCGGAAGCCTTCTTCCGTTTGAGATAACAACTTCAGAATAGATGAAGCTATTTGGAAACACAAGCCAGTCATCAATGTAAACGGGAAATTGATCTTGGTGGCAACTACAAATGGTTGATGAAGTGTTCACCAACGACATCTGGGAGTTTGTCGAGCAAACATCTGAAGAAACACTTGGCATCCTCTGAGACTTCGTTTTAAAGAAATGCTGCCTTTTTTGTCAACAAAAATGTCAAAACAGGGTTCTAAAATTCGTCCTGTTAGGGTTACGCTCTAGGTTCCCTGTTTTGTCATTTTCTCCAACATACGAATTAGGGACATTTAGTATCGCAGTTACACATTCAAGTACTATTTAGGACACTTCACTCTCTCAAAAGAGTGTATTTAGGACATCCAAAAAGACTCCTCTTGGCACATTCTTTCTGGTCACACACAATGGAAAGACTACTGTACCTGCTCAATTAAAAGAACCTCTCGCTTTTCCCACCCACTCCATCACCATTTCAGCACTGCTCATATCCAAAAATCAATCAGCTCCACGATGCCGAGCCTCCTGGACGCGCTGCGCGACGGCTTCCCCACGCGCACCGCGCAAGCTTCAAGCGCTAAAGCAACAGCAGCAGCGTCACCACCACCGCCACCACCTTCTGCTAATGCTAATGCAAGCACAAAGAGCCAGCAGGCGGTCGCAGAGCTCGAGCGCTTGTTCCCGTTCCAGGACCCGTTCCTGCTGCACGGTGGCATCGCGGGCGAAGAGGGCGACATCTGGGGGCTCTCGAACCCCACGCACGCGCGCGAGCTGATCAGCGTACTGTGTGTGGACCATGCGGATCTGCAGGAGGCGAACGAGCGCGAGGCGGCGATCGGCGGTGTCGGCGCGGTCGTGACGAAGAAGCCCGCCAAGAAGAGCGGTGCGGGTGGGAGGAGCGGTGCTGCTTCTGCGATGGAGATTGCGGAGAAGCTGCTGCAGGCGTGCGCTGCGCACACGAGCTCGTCCGCGGGCGGCTTCTTCACGACCATGGAGCTCGCAGAGATGGTGCTGCAGACCGTGCTCGACAATCCGCAGGACGCGGACATGGTGCAGACGCAGCTCTTCGGTCTCGTCGGCGTCGAAGGCATGGACGTGATCGCCTTCGCGATCCAGAACCAGGCGGAGCTCGCGAAGAACGTGAAGAAGCAGCATCTCCAGGACATGCAGAAGCAGCAGGAGCTCGCGGAGAAGTTCGCGTCGACTGGCGGCGCTAGTGGAGGCGGCGCGAGACCGACGGTCGCGTCGTCGTTCAGCATCCAAACGGCGTCGGAGCAGCTCTTCCTCAAGCAGCAGCGCAAGGCGAGCCGCAAGGCGAGAGCACAGGGCGGCGGCGGCGGTCACGACGACGAAGACGAGCAGAACTGGCTCGAGGCGGCAGGCTACGACCCAGAAGTGCTGCGCCTGCAGCGCGAGTTTGCACAGGAGGAGATGCGCAACCAGTCGACGTCGCTGCTGCAGCGCGAGTTTGGCATGCTGCAGGGCGGCTACGACACCTCTGCCGCTGCGGGCCAGCTGACCTCTGCGGGTATGCTGACGCTCCCGGAAAGCACCAAGCGAACGTACTTCAAGGGCTACGAGCACGTGTACATCCCGGCGCACGCGAAGAAGTCGCTGGGCGAGAACGAGAAGCTGGTGCCGATCAGCGACCTGGAGGCTTTCGCGCAGACGGCGTTCGTCGGCACGACGCACCTCAACCGACTGCAGTCGAAGCTCTTCCGCAGCGCGTACGAGACGAACCAGAACCTGCTCGTGTGCGCGCCAACTGGTGCGGGTAAGACCAACGTCGCGATGCTCACGATCCTCCAGGAGGTCAAGTCGACGATGCAGCGTCACGGCTCGCTGGCCAACATGAAGATCATCTACGTGGCGCCGATGAAAGCGCTCGCGCAGGAAGTCGTGACGAAGTTTGGCGAGCGCCTCGCGAGTCTCAAGATGAAAGTCGCCGAGCTCACTGGTGACATGCAGCTCACGAAGAAAGAGATCGAGGCGACGCACGTGATCGTGACCACACCGGAGAAATGGGACGTGATCACGCGAAAGTCCAGCACGCAGCAGGCGCTGCTGAGCCAGGTGAAGCTGCTGATCATCGATGAAGTGCACCTTTTGGCCGACGAGCGTGGTCCAGTCATTGAAACCATTGTCGCGCGTACGCTGCGACGCGTTGAGAGCACGCAGAGCATGATTCGAATCGTCGGTTTGTCTGCCACGCTGCCGAACTACGTGGACGTGGCGACTTTCCTGCGCGTGTACGTCCCTGCGGGTGACGCGCGCATGCAGAATGCTGCGACGAATGGCGGCAAAGGAGGGCTGTTCTTCTTCGATGCGACGTACCGTCCCGTGCCACTCGACCAGACGTTCATCGGTATTAGTACGAACGCGAACCTGAAGGAAGCGTTGGGGATGTCGGCGGTGGCGCTCTCCACGACTCCCGCGACGGACGAAGATGCTGCCAAGATGGTGAAGAAGATGGGTGCGTCCTCGAACATGAGTCGTCAAGCCCAGGTGAAGCTGATGATGAACAAGCTGGCGCTCGCGCACTGCTTGAAGCAAGTGGAGAATGGCGAGCAGGTCATGGTGTTCGTGCACTCGCGCAAGGAAACAGCCGCTACGATGCACGCAATTGTCGAGCTTTCCCAGGGCGACGAAGAGGAGCCAGGCACGCTAGAGGCTTTCCTGCCTCCCTCGGAGCTGCAGATGCCGATGAACCTTGTCGACCGCATCCAGAGAAGTCGAAACAGGGAGCTGAAGGAGCTCTTGACGTACGGTCTTGGTATCCACCACGCTGGTATGCTGCGAAGCGACCGAAACTTGAGTGAAGAGCTGTTCGAGCGAGGGTTTATCCGCGTGCTGTGCTGTACCGCGACGCTGGCGTGGGGTGTGAACTTGCCAGCGCACTCGGTGCTCATCAAGGGCACCCAGGTGTACAATGCCGACAAGGGTGGCATGACGAACCTCAGCATGCTGGACGTGATGCAGATCTTTGGTCGTGCGGGGCGACCTCAGTACGATACCAGTGGTGACGCAGTGCTGATGACCACGCAGGACCAACTGCCGCACTACCTGAGACTGCTGACGACTGGTATCCCGATGGAATCGGCGCTGATCAAGGCGTTGCCAGACCACTTGAATGCTGAGATCGTGTCTGGGACTGTGAGCAACCTGGACGAAGCGTGCGAGTGGCTGAGTTACACGTACTTGTACGTGCGCATGAAGAAGAACCCGTTGGCGTACGGCATGAAGATCGAGGACGTGCAGCAAGACCCTCTCCTCCTCGAGCGAAGGAAGCAGCTTTTGATGGACGCAGCGGAGAAGCTCGCGTCCTGCCGCATGATCAAGGTGCTCCGTGAGAAGACGCGTCTGGACCAGGCTGGGGAAGGCAAAGTGGCGTTCGCAGTGACGTCAATGGGCCGCGTTGCGAGCCACTTTTACATCCAGCACACGTCGATCGAGACCTTCAACGAGCTGCTGGACGGGAAAGCTGGAAACCGCGGCGCGCAGGACGACGAGGACATGCCGTGGGAGAAGGTGCTGTTGGTGCTCTGTAGCAGTAACGAGTTTGAGCAGATGAAGTCGCGCGAGGATGAGATGCCGGAGCTCGAGAAGCTCGCGAAGAAGTTCTGCCGCTTTGACGTTCTCGGCGGCGGTCTCGAGAGCTACCAGGGCAAGACGAATGTGCTGCTGCAGAGTCTCATCGGGCGAGCGCGCGTGTCCAGCTTCACGCTGATTTCCGATACGAACTACGTGGCGCAGAACGCGTCGAGAGTGTGTCGTGCGCTGTTCGAGATCTGTCTGAAGAAAAACAGCGCGAGAAAAGCCGAGAAGTTCCTGCAGCTGTCGAACTGCATCGACCAGAAGATCTGGTGGGACCAGTGTCTGCTGCTGCAGCTGCCGAACGTCCCGCTGGAGGTCGTCGGGCAAGTTGAAAACCAGCACATTGATCTGTACGAAGCGCTTGCGGACCCGAACAAGTATGCGTTGAGCGCAAAATTGGAGAAATGGGTGAGCAGCTTGCCTTTCATTGACGTGGACGAGGTGCAGATGCAGCCGTTTGGAGGGAACATGCTGAAGCTGAGCTACTCGCTGCTCCCGCTGTTCCCTGAATGGAAGGACAACACGTTTGGCGGCAAGACGATGAGCGCGTGGGTCTGGGTGGAAGATGCGATCACGGGGTATATCTACCACTCGGAATACTTTGTGCTCCACCAGAGCCGCTTCATGGGCTGGAAAGAAGGCACGCAGACGCTGGAGATGGAGAGCTACTTGCCTGTGTTTGTGTCGCAGAACCAGAAGGCAGCGACGTACGTCATTCGCATCATTTCGGACCGATTCGTGGGCATCGAGTCGTACTACGAAGTCTCGTACACTCCGGACGACAACCAGTTGCAGAAGGCAAAGAAGGACAAGGAAGAGATGTACACGAACTTGCTTCGTCTGCACCCGCAGCCACTGTCGTCGCTTCAGAACCCGGTCTACGAAGCGATCTACGCGCAGAAGTTCCGTTTCTTGAACCCGATCCAAACACAAACATTCCACCAGCTGTACCATCAAGACGGCAACGTGCTGGTCTGCGCGCCGACTGGAAGTGGAAAGACGATGTGTGCCGAGCTGGCGATGATGCGCGTCTGGAACCAGAGTGCCGCTAGCAGTGCAGCCAAGGACGAGTCGGCTGAAGGCGGCAGCAATACTGACCGACGCACTCGTTCTCCGCGCTCGTTGATTGTGTACATTGCTCCGTTGAAGGCGTTGGCTCGCGAGAAAGTGAGTGAATGGAAAGCTCGATTCGAGCAGAACCCGCAGCTGCGCAAGAAGGTGGTCGAAGTGACAGGAGACACGGTCGTGAATGTCGACTACATCCTGAACTCTGCCAGCATCGTGATCACGACGCCCGAGAAGTGGGATCTGCTGACTCGGAATGTTGGATTTGGTCGCAAGCTGATGGACAGAATCGCGCTGGTGGTCATTGACGAAGTGCATCTGGTTGGAGACGCTCCTCGTGGCGCTGTATTGGAAGTGCTGATCAGTCGACTGCGCCGATTCAGCAAGAACGCCAGAGGAGACATCCGCTTACTGGGCTTGTCGACGGCGCTGGCGAACGCGAATGATGTCGGGCAGTGGCTTGGGATCACACGCGAGCACAAGAACCAGATCTACAACTTCCGCGCCTCGGTGCGTCCAGTGCCGATGGAGGTTCACATCCAGGGGTTCCCAGAGCGCCACTACGTGTCGCGGATGGCGGCGATGAACAAACCGACGTTCATGGCGATCAAGACCCACTCGCCCGAGAAGCCCGTGCTGATCTTCGTGTCCTCGAAAGCGCAGACAAAGATGACGGCGCTGGACTTGATCTCGTTCTGTGTCTCGCATGTCAATGAGGACCAAGCTGGCCAGGGAACTGGTGGTGGTGGAGCAAAGCGGTTTTTGAAAATGGACGAAGTGGTCATGGACTCGATCCTGAGCGATGGACACAGCGTCCAGGACGAGAACCTTCGCCACACGTTGACGTTTGGCATTGGGTTGCACCACGCTGGTCTGCCACGCAAAGATCGCGAGCTGGTTGAGAAGCTGTTCAGAGACCGACTGATCCAGGTTGTGATCTCGACGTCGACTCTGGCGTGGGGCGTCAACCTGCCTGCCCATCTCGTGATCATCAAGGGCACTGAGTACTTCCAGAACGGACGCTACCAGTCGTACCCGTTGAGCGACTTGCTGCAGATGATTGGACGTGCCGGGCGTCCGTTGCTGGACGATAAGGGTGTCGCGTGCGTGCTGGTGGAAGAGAGCAAGAAGAACATGATTCAGCGATTCCTGTACGAGCCGCTCGCGATCGAGTCGTGTCTCTCGACCCATTTGGCGAACCACCTGAACGCTGAGATTGCCTCTGGGTTGTTGAAGAAGAAGCAGGACGTGCTGGAGTACTTGAGCTGGAGCTTGCTCTTCCAGCGCGTGATGAAGAATCCGACCTTCTACGGCATTGGCGCGGAGGGCAAGCAAGACGTCGAGGCGTTCTTCCAGGAGCTCGTGGCGTCGACACTGCAGGAGCTGGAGGCCAGTCAGTGCGTCGTCGTGAATGCAAAGGACTCGTCGATCCAGCCAACGTTCCTCGGCAAGATCGCCGCAGCGCTGTACGTGGACGTGAAGACGGTCGCGCGCATGCTGACATCCGTGAAAGCGATTGCAGCGGCCAAGGCGGAGAAAAACCACTCGCCGTCGGTGTTCACGCGTCAGATCATGAGTGTGATCTGCGAGTCGAGCATCGAGATCCGCGAGACAATCCCGCTGCGCCACAACGAGATCCAGAGCATGCTGATCACGGAGCTTTGTGCGAAAGTGAAGCACTCGCCGATGACGTCGTTGTACCGGAGCACGCCCAAGAAGCAGAAGACGCTGCTGGAGACCCACGGGAGCGAGCTCAAGTCGTTCGTGCTGCTCCAGATGCACCTGATGCGCATGGGCATGCCGTCGAGCGACTTTAATAACGACCTGCGCACGCTCTTGGACCAACTGCCGCGTCTGCTCGGTGCTGTCATTGACATCTGCGCGTACCTGAAGCAGTCGGACCTGGTGTTTGCTGGCATCCGGTTGTCGCAAGCGATCGTGCAGGCGAAGTGGCCAGTAGAAGGCGCTGTCGGCAGTGATAGTGACGGAGGTGAGGACGTGCTTGCGCAGCTGCCGCACGCATCGGCTCATGTGCTGAAGGTGCTCCGAGACGACGTGAAGGTGAAGTCCTTTGCTGAGTTGCAGGAATTGCTGCAGACCAAGCAGAAGAAGTCGCAGTTGATCGAGCTGTTGGCGAAGTCTACATCGAGAAGAGGCGGCAACAACAACAACAGCGGTAGTGGACTGAGCAAGAACCAGAGCAACGACCTCGTTCGCGTTGCCGAAGCGATCCCGCGACTGCAGGTGACCGCGTCCGTGAAGCAGCGCCAGCAGAAGAACGTGGTCGCGGTCGAACTCACGGGGCTGAACGAGAACGTGAGCACGCTGGCGTACGCGAAGCGCTTCCAGAAGCCGAAGCCGTACGGCTTTTACGTGATCTTGGCCTCCACGAAGAAGACGAAGAAGAGCGAGTCATCGGAGACGGAAACCGAATCCAAGACGAGCGTGGAGGTGCTGCAGATGAAGCACGTGGCGTCCAAGCAGAAGGCGGAGGTCACGTTTCCATTGGCGAGTGCTCCAACCGAAGAGGAGCACTTTGTGGTTCACGTCCTGTCCGACGCGATCGCCGGGATCGACGTGTCCTGCCCAGTGGTGCTCAAGGGATGATCGTGATGGTTGTAAGTACCACCGCACTATGATCTCACCAATCACGGTTCTATTAAACTCCTCGCTCTTGAGTCTCACAACTGTGTCTTTCTTCCAATAGAGGGAGCTGATAGAGGAGAGAGCAACGTTAGGAACCAGTCAGCTTATCTCCAGTTGTAAAAGAATACACACAGCTTTTGGGATCGTGTTGGCCGAAAATCGTCACGTACATGGTGCACAGGCTCTACAAGCAGTGCGGGAAGCAATACAACGTCTTCGGCGCACCGAAACACCACTACCTGTCGAGGAGCCTAGCCAGTCAGCTTGGAAAGAAGAAGGGCGTGCTCCCTCATCTCGCGATCGCGACGAACTGTAACCTGGAAATGCTCCAGTTGCTCTACGAACTCGCCATGCGCCACCGCCAGTACCAGCGGGACCCGAAGCTCAACTTCAACAAGGCCATGCGGTGCGCCGTGCTGTTCGGCCGCGTGGATGTGCTCGAGTACATCAGAACGCTGCACGCGAGCGACCCCAAGCTCAAGTGGGAGCCAAATTTGATGCGTCTTGCGCTCGATCGCGACTTCCCCGATCTGCACGTTCTCGAGTGGCTCTACGCGCATGTGCCTCCGGACAAGGGCCGAGCGCTCTTTGAGCGCGATATGCTGGAGTTTGCCGAGAAAGGGAACCTCAGCGTTGTCCAGTGGCTGCACGAGCACAAGCGCAAGATCACGAAAAGAACACTCGATGTCGCGGCCAGGCATGGGCATCTCCACCTTCTCCAGTACTTCTACGCGCACTCCGAGAGACGCTGCACTGACGACGGACTCCAAGCTGCTGCTATCCACGGCGTTGTGGACGTGGTGGAGTTCGTCGTCGCAAACCAGAAGAAGGACATCAGCCGTGGGATCATCAACATCGCTGCGCAGTACGGTCAGTTGGAAGTGGTGGCGTTCTTCATCGAGAGGAGCAACGTCCCGCTTGAAGCGACGTACGTGATCGGCTACGCTATCGGGAGTGGGAATGCGGAGTTGGTGAAATATCTGCACGACAACCAGCCGGAACGATGTAGTACCAAAAGTACGTTAAGAGGATCAGCAACGAGTAGTGGCAGCCAACCGTCGACGCCCGCGAACTGTCTGGAATCTGCAAAGTGCGCTGCTGTTTTCGCATGTTCCCCCAGAACCATGAGCGACGCCGCCGAGAAGGGACATCTGGAAATGGTCGAGTTCCTACTTCACAACTGTGGGAAAGGCAGCGCAGCGGAGGCGATGTACCGAGCCGCTGAACGCGGATATCTCCGCGTAGTGCGGTTTCTCCATGCGAATCTCACAAAAGAAGATGACGACTACTCCGCGGCTACCTTAAAGGCGGCTGCAAGGAACGGCCACTACGAAGTTGTGCAGTTTCTGTGTGAGCGTCGTGGAGAAGAAACCGAGAGCTCTGTAATCGAGCTCGCACTCAGAGAAGCGGCAGTGTACGGTCGCATGAAGATCGCGAAGCTGCTGCACTCGCACCTCCGACCCGGGGAATCTGCGTACCAAGCCGTGGAGGCTGCCTCTCCAACAAACCACAGCGCAATCATCAAGTTTCTGTGCGAGAACCAGCAGCAGGAGCCCTTGCGCATCTTGAAACAAGCAGTGATCAACGACTCTGAGAGTGCCGTCAACGCTGTGCTTCCGGTGTCGAAGGCTGAGGCTGAATGGTTGCTTGGGTCTCATCTTGTTTCGAAAAGTGGGCAGCCTGAGGTGCTCTGATGGACTTGGAAAGGCGGTCTCGCGCTTTTCGCGGTAGGTTTCCCTGATTTCCTCCCCAGTGGCGCGACTTGATGACGGCAGGGAGGATCGCTACTGGTGTGTGGGCTTCCATCGCTTAAAGCTGGCTGGTGTTCGACTTCTGCTGAATCATGCTGAGCTGGCGAGACGCTTGGCTGGATCTGACCGGTCTGTTGAAGTTGCGCCTGGGATCTCACTCGAATCGAGCTGTCTCGTGAAAGCTTCGGGTCGTTCTCCAGCAGGAAAAGCGCTGCGTCAACGTGGCTCATCTTGCTCCAGATCGAGCGAGCGAAGCTCGACCTTGGCTAGGGTCGACACCAGGTTTCCATTTTCTTCTCGCAAGTTGCCAGGTTTGTCGAACACATCGGCTTCAAACTCTCTGGTGACCGCGATCATATTGCGCAATGACTGGATCGCGAAGCCGAAATCCATGGCGATGAGCAGGACCGTGGCGAGGTACGACGTCGCATTTTGCATGCAAACCGCGACGTAGAGCGCGTGGAAGACCTCGACGTTGAAGATGATGAACTCGGGCTTGGCGTCTTCACGGTTACGAAGCAGGTACTTGAGAAGGTTCTTGAAGATCATCTTGACTTGCGAAAGCAGTTGGCCGCAGTCCACGACGGCGCACTGCTGAGATCGTAACCGGGACGATCGGTGTTTGCTTCGAGTCGCTGGCACTTGTAGCTGATGCCCGATCGCGCAAAAGCAGATCCATCTGAGGACGGCGCCGCCGACACGGGTTTCGCTGGAGCCAACGACTTCAGGTAGCACGACCCGCCGTTGAACTTGGACCACGTGAAAGCATTGCAAAAGGGGTAAGAATTGCAGCGATCGCAACAATCTTCTGCGGTCGCGGCAAGGGTCGTCCTCATGCCGTTCCCCGGGTAGTTCACGTTGTCTGCAATCGAAGCGCACTGCTGGATGCTCTCCTCCTTTGCTGTAGGCATCATCCGCGGGACATTCGTTCTCGTTGCCCATAAGCACCCTGCCTTTGTACAGCTGGATTGCGTTGAAGTTCATGTTGATTCGTGTAGACGCTGGCTGTTGCGTCACGACGGCTTCGAGCGCAGTATGGTCTGCGAAGCTCTGTCCGCGGTAGAAGTACGCCCCCAGGTTCGTCGCGCACTTCAAGTTCGGATCAGAGTAGCGTTTGCAACTGGGGACGACGCCGCTGGCCGAAACGTAAGGGTACGCCACCGAAGTGCAAACCGACCCGCCGTTGCAGCGGGTGAGCCAATCGAATGCGTTCGACACCGTATTGTATGCGCAACCAGGGTAGTCAGTGCAGCTCAAGATCTCTTGCGCCGAGAGCTCCAGCAGAACGTACTTGTGTGCGCAGTAGCCCGATTCCAGAGTCGCGATGGCGAGAAAGGCCACGGGCTGCATTTTCCTGCTTTGCTGTTCTTCACAGGAGTCACGCAGCCTCGAGATTCCCAGTCTACAGCGGCGTCCCATGTCGCCTCCGCTTTCAAATTGCGACCCAAAGTGGTGACTTCCGGGATGGTCGACGTGACCATCTAGCTGCAAAGAATGCTGGTGTTGCTGGAGACAGTTTCTGGCGCTGAGTGTCGTTGCTGAGACTCTCGCTCACGCCAGTCCTGACGTACGCTGCAAATTCATCCGAGGTCATCATCGCAAACGGAGTGTCGATCGAGAACGTGGCGTGTGGTTGGTCCTTCCGGAGGCGCGAGATCGTTTCGAGGGCATCTTGGAACCGCGCCAACTCGTCTGCCGTCGGCTCGCCATTATGGTGTGGCTGCTGACTCGCTCTCCAGCGCAGGGACTCCGCCTTCGCGTCTGTTGTCGAGGAACTCGCCGTCGCTGCGTATACTTGGTGGGCGAGCGCCAAATAGAGGAGGAGAGTTACGACAGCCTTCATCGCCACTTGTAATGTATGGAGGAGGCAGCACAACGTCGCAAGTCGCTTCTCGACGGGCAGGGACATTGAGGAATGAGAGGTTTGGTGGGACTCCCCACCAGAGTGTGCCTCCGGCGCTGGAGGCAGAACAGGACCGAAGAATGGGTTGGGTATGATATGACTGACTTCTCAATGCGCAATGCGATCTTTCTTCAACACATGCGGTAATTTGGCTCACTCATTCATCGACCTGTCCTCGCCCATGACTGACGGACGCACTCCGAAAAATGGTCCTCCCAAGTAGATGACTCCATAAGTTCGCACTTCACAGTACTCTCTTTTGGATTCCGGTTAAGTTCGATTTGCAATTGGTGTTGACCCTCTTTTGTTCATATGGCGTCATGACAAAAGAGGCATGTTTCTGTTTACGGACATGCCACTTTTGCGTGGTTGTCGTGTGCGACGTGTGTGGGTTCACTGGAAAAAAGCTGGTGAGGATTCATCATTCGCTTTGTCAATTGCGATCTCACTTTGTGCGGTAAGTGCTTTGCCAGATGGCGACGAGGCCATGACGTGCACGCGCTATCCTCCTTCCCTGTCATTTTGCCTATCAGTGTCACTCAATCTCAGGCTCTCTCAAGAGATCTGCTCTGCTGGTGCCACCCTAAAGTGCAGCAATTGCGCTGTTGAGAGCGACCACGAGTGGACAGCCAGAGAGCTCCGTTCCCAGCATAGCATTTCCACTCTGTCCAACTGCACGAGAGCTGACTTGATGTACACACTGTCAGTTTACTTTCGCATCTCTTGAGCGGCAGCATCCACAGCGCACAGGCACACAAGTCGCTCCCAGTGCAAACAGAGAGCGCTTTCGAGCACGACCTTGCCGTCCAGAAGCACCAACGCATCGCGCGTTACAGAAAGCAGAGCTACATACCAGGTCACCGTATACCAGAGATCGATGGTGGCGGCGTCCAGTACCAGCAGCAGCACCAGTGGTGCCGGGGTGGGGAGTGCGAGCACACGCCTGGTACAGGCGATCGCGAGCCTCAACCAGACGGTCTCCGCAACCACGAACGCGACGCTGGTCGAGGACCTGATCAACCTCCTGGAGAGAACGATCCAGGTACGGATTTACAAGCGACTACTATGCCCTTCTAGGCTTCCATTGATAACCTGTACACTCACTCACATGCTGAATCCCTTGCTTTTTTTGTGTACCATCATTGACAAAGGACGCGAACGCAATCGTCGCGGGCAATATGTCGACTCCCAGCAGCGATGGTTCCCAGCCGACTTCGTCTTCAAATGGCTCGCGCCAGTTCCGATTCGATACCCCTCCACAGCGCTGGCACTCGTCTGATGATAGTAAGAGCGGGAACGGTGGTGGAGCTCTCAGCACCGCGTCGGTCATCGGCATCATCGCTGCGGTGCTCTGCGCGGTCGGCGTGATCATCGCGTTCTTGCTCTGGTACAGACGACTGGCGAGGAAGCTCCGGGACCAGCAAGAACAGGAGCAACACCAGCAGAATGACCAAGCATCGCCGAGCCCTCACGCTGGAGCCGAGTTCATGCGCGTGCGGCTCGACAGCAACCCCCACGCCAAGAAGCTCGACCCACTGGGCAAAAAAGTCGGCAAGTCGATAGACAAGAAGCACCGACACGCATCGAGGAGCTCGCTGCAGCATCAGCCGAAGCAGGGCGTCTGGGACGACCCCGTGATCCTCGCGATGCGTCTCCCCGCAGAGAACGTCCTCGAAGACCTAATGATCACAAAGGGAACAAAGTCTGGGGCTGAGATCTACCGGGGCACGTACAGATCGAGCGTCGTGGTGATCAAGTCGCTCTCGCAGGAGAAGAAGCGCAACTTGCTGGAGATCGAGACGTTCTTTGAAGACGCCAAGCTCTTCAGGTCGCTCTCGCTGGCGCCACACGCGCGGCTCGTGAGCATGATCGGCGTCTCATGGGACTCGCTCAGCAACGTGCGCATCGTGACCGAGTTCATGACGCGAGGTGATCTGAGATCGTTCCTCAACACCCTGGACTCCAATGAAGAAGGTCAGGCAAACATAGGTTTCGACCAACAGAAGACCAAGATCGCGCTCCACATTAGCCAGGCACTCGCCCATTTACACACGCTCACCCCACCCGTGCTCTACCGTGATCTCACGTCTAGAAGCGTGCTCTTGGATGAGAACCTGGACGCCAAGCTGGGCTTCTTCAGCCCTCAGCCCCAGGTCTCTTCACAAGACGGCGCGATTGGAGGCCTTCCGTCGCTCTGGCTCGCTCCCGAGGTCATGACTGGCGGCAAGTGCGATGAAAGAGCGGACGTGTATTCGTTCGGCATCGTGCTCTCGGAGCTCGACTCGAACGCACCCCCCTTTGCAACTTCTACGACTCGGGCGACGCAAACCAAGCAGTTGCCGCAGATGGCGATGCTCAACCTCATCGCGCTCGGAAAGCTCACGGCCGAGTTCTCGCCTTCTTCACTGGAATCATCGCCTGAAATTGTTGAGTTAGCGCTGAGATGCCTCTCGTTGGATCCCAGCGCGCGGCCGACAGCTGCCGAGGCGTTCGCCATGCTCGACCAAGTCCTCAACTCGCTGTAACAACCTGCCAACTCATACAAAGAAGGACCCGGGTGAGTCTTAAGGCGTGTGGTGTATGAACGTGTTGTGTTTTAGGTTTTATAATGGAAGCATATATATGAATGGAGCTACAGTCAGAGCCTTGAGCTTAGAACTTCTTTTGCATGGGGCTGGACGCCTGGTAGATTGGTGCGGCGGTCGCCGGCATCTGCTGCATCGGTTCAGCGCGTGCACTCACGTCACGACTCGGCTGGAACGCGCGAAACGCGTTCTTCTTGGCCGGGCCTTCGATGTACGCGAACAGCTCGTCGCTCATGTAGTACTTGTCCGAGCCCTTGTTCACGTTGCAGTCCTCACAGAAGCAGAGCAGGATCGTGTCGACGCCCGTGCCGTAGACGTCCAGGAAGAACGACGCTGTGGCGTAGCCGAGCAGTCCCGTGAGCTATTCAGAATTACACCATCATTAAGCAATGCATGGTGGTCAGCTTAACCATTATCATACATACATGCACCATGATCAAGCAGCATGTTGTCATGAATGGATCGTACCAGCATGGGGAAGATCGGACTCGTGATGTCCTTGAGGTCGCCGAGGAAGAAACTCGGGAGGCTCGACGGCGGGTGGCGGATGAAGAGGAACATAAAGAACATGGAGAAGCACGCGATGAAGACCTTGCCGAGCGTCATGAGCAGGCTCGAGATGATGCTCACGGTCGCCACGCGCGCAGCATTCGCGACCAGCAGCGTGAACGAGTCGCGCATCGCCGGGCAGAAACTCCGTCCTTTCATCGCGATGATGATGAACGCATTCCTGGAGAGTGGTGCAACATTGGTGCAAAAATGGTGTTAGCGCATTAGCGAACAATGGTGTTAGACCGTGGGATACACATCGACAAAGCGAAATGGCAAGACGTACTTGTTGAGGAACTTGAGGCACTTCTCAAAGCACCAGAGGCAGCACTTCATGCACATCATCACGACCTTGACGACGCTGTTGCCCTGCTTCGCCGAGCGCATCTTGTGGTCAATGTACTCGAGCACGATGCGGAAGAACTGCACGACCGCGATGATCAGGCTTCCGAACGCCAGCGACCCGAAATGGCACCGGATCGCGCGCCACCAGGAGCGCAGCACGGGCATCGAGCGCACCTGGCGCTTGTCGAGCGTCCAGTAGTATTCGCAGAACGCACTGGCGATCGTCGTGTACGCGCTCGCCTGGATGAACTGGTTGGTCCAGGGCAGCCCGAACAAATGATAGATGAGCAAGTAGTTGATGACGTTGTCGTCGTCGACTTGGGCCTTGATCGGCGTGAAGCCCGTGAGGTTCGTGGTCGCTGAGCTGAGGTCCTGGAGCGAGATCTCGGCCGACGTCGCGATGTACGCTGCGGCGACGAGCCAGTAGGCGAAGAGCCCCAGCACAAAGATGGTCGGGATGACCGGGTAGAGCGTGAGCATCGGCATGGGCTGGAGCGCCTTGGACGCTTCGCGGATGATGCCGATCGCGATGCGGATGCGGCTGCACATGAAGATGAGCACGAAGAGCAGCAGCACGCCGAAGGCGATCATGACGTAGCACGCGATCGACCAGCAGTACACCTGGTCCTCCGACACCTTGAAGCCCGACGAGTTGACGTAGGTCGTCGAGGACGCGATCATCGAGCTCGTCGTGGTCTCAGAGATGCCCATTCTCGCCATCGCTTCGGTCGCGCGCGTGTTGGTCAGGATGCCACCCTCGAACGCGCAGAAGACCGTGATCACGGTCTGCATGGCAGCCATGAGGATGATCACGAGCCAGACACACAGGCCGGCGCAGTAGCGCAGCATCACGAGCCAGAAGAAGCCCAGGACCATCGCGAACACTCCGCCGCAGATTAAGATCGGGAACGCCGCCTTCTCGATGTCGCCGATCCAGCGCGCGACCATGTGCCACTTGCGACTGAGCATCTCGTTGACCGGGTCCTGGCGCCGCGGTGACCTGCTTCTCCTGCTTGGCCGTCTCGATGCTCGCGCAGTTGGCGCGCGCAGCAAGCACCACGGTCGCGCAGTCCTCGTCCTTGCAGTCGACCATCGGGTTGAGCGTGTAGCTCGAGCCGCAGGTGCGCGTGGTGATGCTCGCAGCCGCGAAGTCGGCCTCTTGCTCAGCTCCATGCACCGGTAGAGCACCTCGGTGGTGTCCACGCGGAGCTTCCAGGGCGAGCCCGCAGCCTCGTCTTCCTGGGTCGCACCCGTCGAGGTACTGAGCGAGCTCACGGACTCCTTGTTGACCGAGTAGTCCGTGTACGCGTGGATGTAGACGCCCGTGGCGGACTCATTCGTCATCGGACAGTGCGAGATGCACACGCCGTAGAACTTCTTGAGGGTCGATGAGTCCGTGAACGAGATCGAGGCACTGTCGCCAGTCATCTGCAGCGCGATGAGGTCTTCGCCGAGGCGAGGGTAGATCAGGTACGGGTAGTCCGTGAGGTCGTAGGCCGGGACGTCGCCCTTGGCGTCCGCCTTGACGCCGCAGGTCCTTCCATCCAGTCGCTGCCGTAGATCAGCCGCTTGGGCTCGCCGTTCTGGTACCCGACGCCCGCGATGACGATCATGCCGACCCAGAAGAAGAGGAAGAGCAGCATGGACAAGATGTCCGTGCACTTGCGGTTCTCGGGCTTGAACGGGTTCGCACCTTCACCACTGTCCTACAAAGGCGTGGTACAAAGGATTAGATCCTGTATGACCCAATTTCAACAATGGTTTGTATCGGAATGTGGTCATAGTAGGTAGGCTCACCGCGTTGGCGTCCTCGGCGCGCTTGCAGCAGCGGTTCCCCATTGCGAGAGTAGCGTAGTGCCCTTGTCTGTGAAGATCGGATCTGTGTCTAAGAGACTGCCTCTTGCTCTTTTCTCGTTGTGTGGCGCTTCAACCTGCCAATATTGAGCGGAAAACGGCCTGGTCTTGAGGTTTCGCCTCCCTTCTTCTGTTCTTTACACGCCGCGCGGTAAATTTGGCTCTCAAATCGAAATAGCCGCATGCCCAGCGCTTCCGTTATGAAACTCCTCGTGCAGTATCGCGAGAGAGCGTATCGATCGAAGCCTAAATCTGGGTCCAACGAGCGCTGCACCACCCGAACCGCGCTGCTTCTTCTGCGTGGCGGTGGTTGATCGGACTGGCCCCAAAGCCGGCTCTGCCCATGAATGAGTGGCGGGCAATGAAAAGCGTCAATGAACCGTGCGAATACCGCGCGATACAAACGGGTATAGATGCGCTCCCTCTCTGGTCGGGTGATCTGTAAGTAACTCGTTGCTTGCGAATCAAGCTCACATACTCGGGGGCTGCCAAACCATTTCCACGTCGGCCAACTGTGGACTTCAATGGCATTCACAGAGTAATGACAGACTTGGTGGTATCGTCAAAGTCGTGAAGTGCTCAACGCATCGAGGTGGTAGACGAGAAAATGGAGACTAATACACAGGGAGGAAATTGGTTTGCAAGCGAAACTCTGCATGAAGCATTTCGCTTTGCCATTCAACCGAGTGTTGACGCCATTTTGCTTCTTTAAATCTGCTGCTTTCGTGGGGGTACGAATATATCATCAAATTTAGTATACTGAAGGCAGTGGGGTCACTCGGCAAGCAAGAGTTACTTTGAGAGTACCCAAGCCAGCACTACACATTCCTCCTTTCGTCGCGTGATACTTGTGGTGAACTTGGGGAAAGAAAGCTCCCCAGCGCCTGAAACTGCATGCCACTGCGCGTCGAGACAGCACTCGAGCCAGGGGAAGCCTGGTGGTTGTCCCAGGTGTCGTCGATGCCCCCAAGACGTCGTGAAAGAGCTCAGTGCATCTACGCGGTAGCCGAAATGGGGACTCGAGCAATTGCAATTGCTTCGCGGAGTTGGTAAGCAGAACTTAGTGTGTGTGGTCGTTCGCTTTCGCCTTTGCGACGCGAAATCACGCTCCGTTTGACTTTCTTCTTCAAATCCAAAGCCTCGAAGCATCATGCACACAGTTTCAGCCGTTGGGGTGGGAAGCTTTCCAAGTTTCTCTCAAAGACCTTTCTTCCAGATCGAGAATGAGAAATCTCGAGAGACTGGCCCTTTCACACGCCCCACGCGCGACTTTTTGATGTTGACGTCCATGGAAAATGGTGCGCCTTCCGAGAGTCTCACTCTTGTTGTCAATGTCGAAAGGGCACGAATTACCATGCAAACTCGTATCGTTTGTTTGCTGCCAAGCGCGAGAGCTGACCGATCACAAATCGCCTCAGTGCTGAAGCAGGCGGCAGTCAGTAATTGATGACGACGGCAGAAAGAATCAAGTGACGGATACGAAAGAACGTGGCAAAGCGCGATCTTTTTTAAAAAGGTCGGAGCGATTCGACACCCTCCCACCACTTACACACACGACCATTTCACGCAAGTGAGCTGTAGACGCACCGTCAGGATGCTCCTCACCATCCGCCTCCCTCGCTTCACTTTGCAGTCTTCCTCTTGACGCCCCTAGCTTTAGATCCAACCAAGTTCTGCCTTTGACCGACCACAACGAGCTGCTGGTCTCGTCACGATATCCCGAGGCCGCTAGACCTCACAATATTCGTGTCCCTCTCGTTCTTCCTGCTTAGCTATTCAGTGCTTGGGGCAACAGCAGTATCCTGCGACCCAGCGGTGCTCCAGACTCTCACAGAGAACTCAAGCACGCGTGCGGAGATCTCGCTCACACCCCCAGTCAACAAGGCCGACTTCCCAACAATCTGCGCGAATTCCAACTGCACGCGGCTCGTCGCGGCGCTCAAAGCCCTGGACGACTGCGTGCTTGAGAACACAACCACGAAGCTCCAGAGCGGGATCGTCCAGCCTATCGTGAGGTACTGCAGCACCGGCAAGAAGAGCGACACTGCGACGTCAAGCCCAGGTGAGGAAGACCCAGGTGCGAGTGTCACCAGCACCTCCGTACAGACAAAGCGGAGCAACTCGGGACTCATAACGGGAGTCATCGGTGGCATCACTGCGGTACTGCCCCTGGTCACTGCCGCCGCGTGGCACCGACGCAACCGCCGGAAGAACAAGCTCCGAGCCCAGACGCTGACGTTCGTCCAGGACGACCTGGCAAACTCCCCAGCGAGCGCTGACGATGGCGACGACGGTGGTAGTCGCCGCCGTTTGAGAAGCTCCAGAGACCCACTCGACAACTACCAGCTCGACAGCCACCACCACGTGCTGCGAAGCCCGATGCAAAGCCGAGCGTACTCCAAGCCGACGCTAGGTGCCAGGTACTCCAGCGACAGCTTGAGTCGCCACACCACCAACAACCACAGCAGCAGCTTTGGAAGGATCAGCACCACGAGCTCAAGCCGCTCATCGTCCGTGTCTTCTATCAACAGAAGCAGAGGAACCAGCAGCGCCACGGCCATGAGCGGTGGCCTCTGGGACGACGAATCGATCCTCGCCGCTCGCATCCCGCGCGAGGACGTGGCGCTCGAAGCGCGGATCGCGCGCGGCGGCTACGGCGAAGTGTACCGCGGTAGGTACAAGCCAACAGACCAGGTCGTCGCGGTCAAGATGCTGCTCCGCGAGAACCGCGCAACCTCCGCAAGGTCCAGGCGTTCCTGAGCGAACCCAAGTTCCTGAGCGCGCTCAGTCACGCGCAGATCGTGCAGTTCATCGGCGTGTCCTGGGACTCGCTGGCGAACCTGTGCACGGTCTCAGAGTTCATGGACGGCGGGGACCTGAGGACGTTGCTGGTCAGGTTCGAAGAGGTTGAGAAGCGTCCCAGGGGGTTCGGTGAGGACAAAGCCCGGATCGCGCTCCAGGTCGCCTGCGCGCTCAAGTACCTGCACGCGCTGAGCCCCACGCCAGTGCTTCACCGAGACCTCCGGTCCAAGAACATCTTGCTGGACGCCATCCAGCTGAACGCCAAGCTCACGGACTTTGGCGGGGTCTCGGTCGAAAAGATCGACTGCTCGCTGACCTCGGGCGTGGGTACCTGTCTCTGGACAGCACCCGAGGTCGTGCTGGGCAAGCGAAGATACAGCGAGAAGGCCGACGTGTTCTCGTTCGGGGTCGTGCTCTCGGAGCTCGACTCGCGCCTGCTGCCCTGCGCGGAGGCCAAAGTCCAAGAAGGCGGGGAGGTCGTCCCGGATACCGAGCTGCTGCAGATGGTGGCGCGTGGAGAGCTCCAGGCGCAGTTCTCAGGCAGTGATACGCCCCAGGAGCTGGTGCAACGGGGGAAGGAGTGCGTGGCGCTGGACCCGCAGGAGCGACCCACGGCCGCGCAGGTGCTCTGCAGACTGCAGTTGGCGCTCAAGCAGGTGTATCTCTGAGGATCTTTGTGAGAACTAATGCGCCGAACTTGTTATTGGAGCGTGCAATGGGATGTTTACCACAAGCTTGAGACCTATGTGATTGCAACTATGAGGTAGGTGCTGCGGTAATGAGAATGCGAGCGTACTCAGCCACATCGGACCACATCGCATTGCTTTGCAGAGCTGAGACAGGAGAGAGCAAGCGGTGCGGTAAGCAACAAACGAATGGGTAAGATGGCCAAATACCTTGAAGTTGTCAGCATCTTCTCATTGAGCTGGTCGATCTCGGATCAGTTGGGCGATGCGATGATGACGAGTCCGCGTGGTCCCCCACTCTGATGCTGGTACTGAGAGGGCAGCTGGAGCGCCAGGTGGAATGGAGTTGCTTCTCTGGTCAGAGTTGAAGAGGAAGGCACCGAGTGCATTGAATTGACTAATACCGAACGCCCTGGTGATTAGTCCCGCCCGACACGTCGGTGGTCTCCTTTCACACCTGTGGATCAGCTGGCACGATCACCAACAGGATCTCAGGGCTCGCTGATGAGGCACTTCGCGCTCAGCGAGAGGAAGAGAGAGAGACCGACAGGTCCTGGGTTTCGGGTTTTGAGCAACTCCCGACTCCTGACCCCCATCCGAAGCAATTGGGTAGCTACAGACAGCTGCTCACTGGGGGCATGGTACAGAACCCGCGTCATCTTCAACGTTCTCTGCGGGGCGTGATGTCAGACCAGCGGACCAGAGTCATCATGAATTGGGATTGGGAACTGCTGGCTGGCTGGCCATGTGGGCATTATTGCCCGCCCCAAAGAGATAGAGCCCCATTGCCAACATTGCATGACCATCATTGGGATGCATAATGAAATGAAGACACCTGATGTTGTTGAAGTTGGGTTATCGAAATGGTCAATTATTACCTCTTGACATGAACCATACCTTTCAAAATAAAATACAGCACATTTAACGTGGAGATTAGATCTGATCTTTGCCGTCAGGATCTGATTTCGCACTATCAAAGGCAAATGACGATGATGGTTACCACGCGTGGCTCTCGAGGTGCAAAACATGCAATTTTAGAGACCTCACTAATACTGTTTCTATTTATTCGAAACGTTTGGCATGCCTCGTGTTTAGAGATGTATGCAAATGCAAAGGAGAGTCCAGTCCATGAACGGAGATGGACACGCAAATGGAAGCGCACGTGGCAAGAAGCTATTAACTTGGATCAGTACATTCCATTGCGGCGCAAAACCAAGGGACCAACACGCCATCTCAGAATGCGATCCAGACAAGGATCACGAGTCCTTCAGATGTCGTCACCTGCATAATCTTTAGACGTAGTGTTCTTCCTCAATCGTGCGGCTGCTTTCCACAGAAACAGTATCCACATCGCAACAGGCTGCTGGTCCACTCAACCCGGATATAAAGGACACAAAGAATCCGCAGCACTCACGTCAGTTCCAGTAGTCGAGAAGCGGACGTTAGCGTGACGCCAGGCACACTAATGTGAGCAAGGCTATCCTTGCGGTGTGTACAGATCTGCTGTTCTATTCTATTCCACGAGCAAAAATGGACCACTGCTCCATCCTCTCTTGCGTCTGAGAAGAACTCGCAGTGATCAAGGCTGCTTGATCTTAATCGCGTTTCTATATTTTCTCTGATCTGCAAGCAAACCTGCACTTTTTGTAATCAAAACGAGTACATTTTGCGCATCACACTGTGATCAGCACTTGGTGATTATGCTGATCTCAGAACCTGAAGTACTGACGGTAGCTATCATTCTGTTTGTGGTCACCACAACGTACTGATATCAGTTATCTCTCCCTTGTTTGCGGCCAGAGCCTCTTTACGACCTCGCTCATCCCCAGCCATCTACGGTACAAACACCAGCAGCTCCACATGGTCCTCAGCCCATACGCCTGCCTTTCTCGCTTCAGCCAGCAGCACTCTCGCAATCGCTTGCCTCTCTCTCAGTATCGGAGAGACACTGGAGCGCGTCCCACACCATTTCGCACCAGCACACAGCGGTCCTGTTGTTGCTCTAAGTCGCCTCTCGGTACGTACAATTCACAATTCGCATGTGTGTCTTCTGCGCATCAATCCCCCTGACTCTCACAGTTCACGCTCGCTCGCTTACTCACACACACATTCGCTCTTCCTCTCTCTCTCTCTCCTTAGACTTCCAGCGCCTTCTGCCAAAGCGACCACAGCAGCAGCACCAGCGCACGCACGCGAGCGCTTGGACGCGTCACATCGCACGGCGCCAGAGCTCCATCCAGTCGCGGTTCTGCCGGTGTTATTGCTGACGGCTCTCACGCTTTACTACTGCACGTAGAGCGTATCTATCATTCGAATCTCTCATCCCGACTACTACACGACAGAGTATCATGACGAGCGGTGGGCTCTCTCTCCTGACGGTGCTGGCAGCGGCGGCGCTTCTTGTGGTGAAACAAGCGCACGCGACGATCGACGTACCCGCGCTGCTCTTCAAGTCGCAGCCGAAGATCCCGCTGGCGTTCATCCCGGACCCGCTGCCGTCCGTCGTGACCGATCGGCTCAAAGACACAGGCGCCGAGTTCGCGACGCTCTCGATCCCGCTGCAGCGCGCGCTGCTCTGGGACCTGGGGCTCGTGCTCTCGTCCGACGCCTCCAGGTACGTGCAGGTGTACACCAAGTGCGGCAAGACCATGAGCGACATCTTCTTGAGCAAGGACACGATCGAGAAGGTCGCCAACTGCACGCTCGTGCCCTGCAACCGGCAGATCCTGACGTTCGCGTACCCCAACTGCTCGGCTGCGGCCATGGCACCCTCGGCGCGCTGCGCGATCGACGAGACCGACGGGCTCGGCAACGCGGCGGTCAACGTGAACAGCTCGCTCTGGTCGGAAGAGGGCGATGTCCGCGAGCAGTACAACTTCACGCTCTTCAAGTACGACAACTCGGGGAGCAGCAGCGCCGCGAGCGCCACGGTGCTCTACACGATCTACCAGCGGCCGGACTTCCAGCTCCGCGACGACAGCACGTGTCCGAGCCAGGTGACGGCGTTCGTCGTGCCGTGCCAATCCAAGAGCGCGAACAGCTCGACGGTCGAGAACAGCGGCTGGTGCCCGCCGGAAGGGGGCGTCTTCGTCGACGCCTGGATCGCGCAGGAGATCGAGACGAAGCGCACCAAGGCGGACATCGACAAGTGGGTGCAGACGTCCACGATCTTCATCGCGCTCTTCTGCATCGCGTGCCTCGTGAGCGGCAGCTTCGCGTACCTCTTCTGGCGCAAGGGCTTGCTCAAGTCTTCGTCGTCCGCGTCGACCCACTACGCCGTGCTCGGCAACAATTTCAACAACAACCGTGGGCATAACAATGGCAACATGAACAACTTGGTGCTCACGCCCGGCCCGGCGTCGAGCCTCTCTGACCCCAACACGCGCAGCTCGCAGCTCTACGCGATCGACAAGGCGAACGAGGAGTACCTGAACAACTCGCGGGAGCTCGTGGAGTTCTGCGAAGACGACGAGCTCCTGGTGCGCAAGATCGACTACGACGCGCTCAAGTTCGAGAAGCTCATCGCCAAAGGTGCGAACGGCGAAGTGTGGCGCGGCGAGTACGCCGGCCAGTTTGTCGCGATCAAGCGGCTGCTCACCGACATCCGCAGCGACGTGCGCGCGATCGAGATCTTCTCGCGGGAGATCCGGCTCGGGTCCTCGCTCGAGCACCCGAACATCGTGCGGTTCATCGGGCTCTCGTGGCGCTCGCTCGCCGAGCTGAGCATGGTCTCCGAGTTCCTCCCCATGGGCGACCTCGCGCGGTTCCTGGTCTCGAACGAGAGCCGCGCGCTCACGTGGAAGCACGAGAAGCTCTCGCTGGCGTCGGACATCGCCAAGGCGCTCGTGTACCTGCACTCGCTCATGCCCGTGATCATCCACCGCGACCTCAAGTCGCTCAACATCCTGCTCACGGCGGCGTTCGAAGCCAAGCTGAGCGACTTTGGACTCAGTCGCGAGCGCTCGTTCGAAGAGACCATGACCATGGGCGTCGGGACTTTGCTCTGGACCGCCCCAGAGGTGCTCCGAGGCGACCGGTACTCGGAGAAGGCCGACATCTACTCGTACGGCATCGTGCTGTCCGAGCTCGACACGTGCCTGCCGCCGTACTCGCTGAACGACGAGGTCGGGCGTCTGCGCTCCAAGAACTTTGAGCTGCTGCCGTTGATACGCAACGGGAAGATCTCGCCGCAGTTCCGTCCCGACTGCCCGCCCGCGGTACTCGCGCTCGCCGAGTCGTGCCTGAACCAGAACCCGGACAAGCGCCCGAACGCCATGCAGATCGTGTACATGCTCCAGTCCAAGGTGTCCATGTCTTTATAAATCACTCAACATCAACAAGACGCACTAGCAATTAAGTAGCGCTTATCTAAACCATTTCATCATAAACCGCAACGCAAATCAATGGGAGTCACGTCTCACAGCTGAGAACAGTACTTGCTGCTTGCTGCACAATCCGTCCGTTGGCACTGATGAGATGGCTCAGAGAATGAAAGGAGCAATGGGAATTGCAACTTGAACCTGGCTGGCTGGTTGACTGGACGATACGATGCTGCAACAATTGCCAAACGGCGCGTCACGTGTGACTAACAAACAAGACTGACAAACAGCACGATGGTGAATGGACGTCGTTATTGTTGATGATACCATTACTGGTCGTCATTTACATGAGTGAGAATGAAGACTCGCGGCTTGTTCAGACTCGCTTCGATTGAGCACCGAGGAGCTCCCATTGCTCGTGTCATGAGTGATGATGGACTGACTCAAACGTGAACCCAGAGGTGCAGCAGATCTGATGCATCTGATACTCCTCAGATAGTACTCATAACTGAGGATATGAGTCGCTCGGAGTGACGTCGTATTTAGGAATCATAGAGGATGGAGCTGCACCGCATCTTGGAATGCGGCTGATGTGCGGACTCTTCTGATCCCCCCAGTCAGTCGTGCAGTTGTGAAGGGATCTCATTAGAATCCACGTCGGGATGTAAAAAATCATTTCTTTGGCTTCAGAATGCGATGCGCGTGGTAACTGTCAGCCCAGCTCACCATCATACAAAAGTTGAGACAACGTGTAACGCGATCGCATTGGATGGACAGACGCGGCAACTGCTGCAGTTGTGAGCCTGAGAATTCGAATGGCTTGGGAACGATATCTTCCTTCGCAACTTGTGGCCGAAAGCCGCCTCCGCCTCCAGAGACTTGACTATCACCACATTACCACAGCGCTCGACTCGAGACTGGCGAATTGTCAGCTCAGTTGTCAAGTTTTGCTGACTGACTGTTAAAAGAGCCAGTAAACTTTGATCGCTGTCGATAACAGATCGCTCAAATCGTAACTCATGTGGGAAACCAAAGGCTGATTGGGAGAAGACACAGCGCAGAACGAAGCACTGATTTCGCCCTGCTCTTGCTGCTGCCGTCACTCGGCCTTCGATTCCTTTTGCCTTTTCGCTGATGTTGTTGTGTGGAAATCTGGCGTCCAGGGTTTTTTCAGTTAATCACTTGAATAAACTAAGCGTCGTGTTTTTGAAAATGACACATACGGATCTTCTCTGTGCCTGTTGATTGGCATAGCCGGTGCCATTTTTCCATAAGTCGTTGAGCGGTTTCACTGCACCCAACTAGCTGGACACAGTCTGAGTAGGGGTCCAGTATTGGTGCAAAGTCACATTTTTTGCTATAAAATAGGTAAATCAAGTGGCAAAAGGGTCAAGTGGGACCAAGTCGACACTGTGGTTAGACAGAGCCACATTGCAAAGCCTCACAAGCTCCCAGCCTCGCCCCTCCCGCCACCACCATTTGGCTTGTGGCTTGCCGTGTGAACCCGAACGCTCGAGCCAAAAGAACAGAACAGAGCGTTCTGTGTGAGTTGGAGGTCATTATTCGGCGGACGGACAAGCGCGGCCTTCATCCCATTCTCTCTCCCTTCGTCTCTCGCTTCATATCCGCAGGCACGTGTTTACATTATTGCGAGAGTGTTCAGCATGGCGGCACCATACACGAAGCCGTTTCTTCGGTTACTCCTTGTCGCCGGCACGCTGACTCACGTCGTAACCGGTAACAGTCTCGATTCCATCAGCAGCATCGCGTCCAGCATGGCGGAGCGAGAGGGCGACGGCGATGTCACGCGCGACTTACAGGCAGTGACGACGACGGCGACAAGCTCCAGCTCAGGCTCGCTCGCAGGCTCCGGTAACTCATCAGACACCGTGTATCGCTCCAAGACGATCGGCGACACCTCTGTCGAGGGCACCGCGTCGTCGTCGGAAGGCACCACGCGCGTGATCAAGGAGGACTCCCAGGGAGGCGGCGGACAGCGGTATGACCTCGTGGCCGGCGTGAGCGTGGTCGCGGTGGTGATCATCGCCGCGCTGCTCTTCGTCATGCGCCGGAACAACAAGAAGACGCGCGCGAACCGCGACTTTTACAAGAGCAGCTCCGAGGAAGAGCCGCAGCACCATCGCGACCGCGACGTGAGGGAGTCGATGAACAGCATGAGCAGCACGTGGAAAGTCGGCAGTACGAACACGCGCACGCAGCCGGGGCGTGCGTCGTCGCCCACTTCGACCACGAGCACGACCGGCGCGAGCAGCACGGACAGCGAGACGCTGAACGCGATCTGGAGGGACCCCGTGATCGCGGCAGCGCGCCTCCCGTTCGAAGAGATCCGCCTGCGCTCGCTGCTCTGCCGCGGCGCGTTCGGCGAAGTGTTTGACGGCGTGTACAACGGCCAGAAAGTCGCGATCAAGCGGCTGCTACCGGAGACCCGCCAGAACATCGAGAGCCTCGAGTACTTTATGCTGGAGGTGCGCATGATGGCGTCGCTCAACCACGAGCGCGTCGTGACGTTCATCGGCGTGGCCTGGGACGCGATGAAGGATCTGTGCATCATCTCGGAGTTCATGGCGAACGGCGACCTGCGCAAGGTGATCCAGAAGTGGAAGCAGAAAGGGGAACTGACGGGCTTTGACGCCAAGAAACTCAAGATCGCGCTCCACGTGGCTGAGGCGCTCGTGTACCTGCACTCTCTCACGCCAAAGAAGATCATCCACCGCGACCTCAAGTCCCGCAACGTGCTCGTGGACGAGAACTGGGACGCCAAGCTGAGCGACTTTGGCGTGTCCCGCGAGCGCTCGTCGCACATGACGCGCACGTTGACGGCGAACATCGGCTCGTCGCTCTGGATGGCGCCGGAGATCATGCTCGGCGAGAACTACGACGAGAGCGCCGACATCTTTTCTTTTGGGGTTGTGCTCACGGAGCTCGACACGCACTTGCTGCCATACCACAACGTGACCACGCCGGACGGACGCCATCTGCCGGAGCCGGCGATCCTGCACATGGTGACCATGGGCTCGGTCATGGCCGAGTTCTCCGAGGCGAGTCGCGGGGACATCGTGGCCCTGGGCCGCTCCTGCCTGTGCTTGGACCCGACGAAGCGTCCGAGCGCCGCGGAGATCGTGCTGCGCATCCAGACACTGCTACTGGCACAGGAGAAGACGGCAGAGGACCAGGAGAGAGCGGACAGGGCATTGAGCGACCGAGTCGTGGAGTGAATGAATCCGGTTCTCCTCCGATGCTAGTGTTGTTTGTGTGCTCTTTACTGTAGCATATTTATTCCCCCCGCCCCATACACACAGCTCTGTCTACGATAACAAACAAGTAAATACAAAGTATTTGTAGTACTACGCCGCGCGTGCTTCTAAAGTCCACCAGTCGTACTCCCAGCTCTGTTTCCCCCAAAATGCGTGTTTCTCTTTGTGCATCCGCTTCTTGGATGCCAGATACTATTCCAGATCGTTTCCGATCGCTCAGGAGCGCGCGCGGAATGCCAATGAACGGCGGTGGTAGTAGGTGGACGACCAGACAGCAAAGCACACTGGTGCTCGATGCATCCTTCGATTCGGTGCCGCAGGTGACTGGCTGGCTGGCTGGCTGGTTTGATTTAGTTTGGCTTGTTCGACACTCCACTGAGCTGCTCATTCTCGAATTTGCGCGGTCCGAATCACCACAGAGCACCACCAACCAACCTTTCCGCCTTCATCAACAGCCTACTTTAGCTATGCGCGCATTCGCGACCGCCAGCACAATCGTCTTGGCGTCCCTGGCCACCGCTGTCTCAGGACACGGCTACATCGTCGACCCCGCCGCTGTCTGGACTCAGGGCTACGCGTCGAATGGCTACGTCAGCGAGATCAACAACACCTTGTGGGGGGCCGTGGATAACACCGAATTCGGCTACGGCGTCGAGGCCACGGTCAAGTACTTCACCAAGAACTTCCCGACGTCCGGCTACACCTCGCTGCGCGACCTGATCCTCGCGAACCAGGACATGTATGACGAGTCGACCGACAAGGAATGCGGGCTGACGACGCTGGACGAGGCCAAGCGCACCACGATGCCCGCGTCAGGGAACATCACGTTCTCGGGCTTTACCCACCCTGGCCCATGTGAGCTCTGGTGCGATGACAACAAGCTGACGTTTGCGAACGACTGCGCCGCCTCGTACCCGGACGGCAAGGTCCCGTTCGACTCGGCAAAGTGTGTCGGGGCTAACAAGTTCAGAATCTTCTGGATCGGCGTGCACGGCTCGCCATGGCAGGTGTACACCAACTGCGTGTACCTCGAGGGCGGCTCGGGTAGCTCTTCGTCTTCCAGCACCAGCACCACGACCCCAGCGTCGACTGCTGCGACCCCAGTGTCGACCACTGCTACGCCAACGGCTACCACCGCTACCCCGACCGCCAATGACTCGGACGCGACGTCGACCCCAAGTCCAACAACGAAGAAGAACTGCACTCGTCGCCGCAAGTAAAAGTGATAGCAAACAAGGACTACTAAGCTTACTGTAGTATTCGGTTGCGGCTGCATTCCAACGAGAATAAAAATGCTTCATCACTTCTACTTCAACAAGGATACGAAGGCTAGTTACTTTGCATTCCTTCACTCTATCAACATCCTCACCAAACTCCGCGTTCCATGAGCCTGAGCACTAATTTTATTGGGAGATCAATATTGTCAACGTGTTGGCATCGCTAATAAACGTCAAAGCGATGGCACTTGTGAGCGAAACAAGCAGTATGATCCAAACTTGACTGGTAGAGGGGTTGCGGTGATTTTCGGCACCTCGGTCCACCCACCCACCTGACAGTGATTGAGAGAGAGAGAGAGAGCTGGATGAATGCTGGAATCGGGTCCGAAATTTCGACGACAGCAAATACTTGCGAACCTCTCAAGATCTGGATCCTGAGCAGAGAGGTATGTACTCGCCTGCTGCCCGGAGCGATTCGAATCAAATAAAAGCTGGTTCGCAACAACTTGCGCGCATGCTTCTATAAACATTTCTCTCTTCTTCATACTACCTTCGTTGCGCACACGGGAACCGAACATCTCGCGTGGCCTTCCTCCAAGATCTTTGGCACGCTGATGAACGTTTGCCCTTTGCTCTTTGCTCTTTACTCTTGCAGCGGAGGACATCCAAGAACGGACTACCAATCAAAGTTTTACTGGCAAAAATAATACAACCCGATATTTGCTAACCTGCAAACAAATGCTTATTAATTGCATACTTCGAGACCCTTTATAATTGCTATTTGTCACAATCAATGGAAGTTGTATTTTTGGTGGGGGACTGTCGACTTAGCGAGTGTTGACTAACGTTCCGTCGTCGTTTTAATACCGCCAGCAGGAATCGCAGAGCGTTCTGTGGCTGCTCTTTCGAAGCGGCACGTTCACGCTTGGAAGTGTGAACGATTGATTTGCTTGGAAAACGACATCAATGTGCGAGCGCACCGTCACTTCTTGCGGAGTGCTCACTGAAACAAAGTGATCCCCACTGCGACAGCATACTCCAGCTTGCTCTCAACTTCGGCAGTGTCGGACGATCCTCAGTGGTCATTTGAAGACTCCTGCGCTCCCGAGCTAAAAGCTGCAGTAGCAAAATCGTGAGCCAGCCCGCCTAATACCGTCTACAGACAGTTGAATTAGTCACCCCCGAGATTTATGGAGCTCATTTTGCTCATTTCATTTTGCACGACTTGCGATTTTCAGTGAATACAAGCAAGCAGAGCCAGGGTTCAGTACGGCGGATTACCCGGCGTGTGAACATGAGCAGTGAACAATTTCAGCTGGTGCTTTGGAAGCTTCTTTTTAGGAGCCAGTGTGTGCAGCGGTGTCGCCATCCGGTGAACCAGGCGTTTTCTTTCGCAAACGCAACATCTCAAACGGCAAGACGCCACATACCGCTTAAGTGGACAGCTGCGACTGAAGTCAGCTAACCAATCCTTAAAGTAGCAATTGAGGTCCACTTAGCATGTCAACTTAATGACAAAAGCGAGTCGCTTTTGCGCGTGGCCCGGCTCTGCCCGCGTTATCATGCGATCGCTTTCGACGCTTTGTCCCTTCGAGGATTCCAGATGGCTTTGCATCTTGCCAGCCGCCGTCTCCTATTGGCAGAGAGCGAGTATTATGGCGCGCGGTAGAAGCCGGGCGACTGGACGACGACGGAATGGAGCTCCTCGCTTTGCTTTGATTTGACTCCCCTGCCGTTGAGTTGGCCGAGCTCGGTGGGCGACAGCGACGCGCTTGGGCGGGCGGGCGGGCACTGGAGCTGCTCATTCTCGAATCCGCTCAGCAGTGATCAGCTTGATTACCGACCCCCGCTCCATCAACAGCCACTACAGCCATGAACGTCTTCGCTACCACCGGTGCCCTCCTCTTGGCGTCCCTGACTGCGGTCTCGGCGCACGGCAACATCGTCGACCCTGCCGCGGTCTGGGAACAGGGCTACCCATCGAACGGCTACATCTCGGAAGTGAGCAATGAGATCTTCGGCAAGATGGACAACAGCGTCTTCGGCTACGGCGCCGAGGGCTCGGTCAAGTACTTCACGAAGAACTTCCCCGACTCGGGCGTCACCACGCTGCGCGACTTGATCATGGAGAACCAGAAGATGTGGGCTCCTACGGTCGACCCAAAGTGCGGCTACACGATCCTGGACGAGGCGAAGCGCACGACGATGCCAGCGTCCGGAAAGATCACGTTCTCGGGCTTCTCGCACCCAGGTCCATGCGAGCTCTGGTGCGACGACAACAAGCTCGCGTTCGCCAACGACTGCGCGACGACGTACCCTGACGCCAAGGTGCCATTCGACGCCGCCAAGTGCGCGAACGCCAACCAGTTCACGATCTACTGGATCGGCGTGCAGGGCACCCCATGGCAGGTGTACACCAACTGCGTGTACCTCAAGGGCGGCAAGGCCGGCTCTGCTTCGGGAAGCGCGACCACCCCAAAGGCGACCACCGCGGCTCCAAAGGCGACCACCGCGGCTCCAAAAGCGACCACTGCCACCCCAGTCGCCAACGACGCCGATGCGGCCGATGACGAGTACGCCACGGACGCCCCAGCCGCGACCACGTCGGCGCCAGCGACCACCCCAGCGTCGACCCCAGCTGCGACCAAGAAGAAGTGCACGGCCAAGGCTCGCCGCGTGTAAGCGGCACCCACCGCTGTTCATACATGACATGTTGTCTTCGTCTTTGATTTTATAAAGTTTTTGTTTCGATTTGTTTCGTGTCTTCGTTTCTCGATCAACAAATGAAGAGAACAATTTGAATGAAGAACACAGAGGCTTTGTCCTCTTTTGATGTTGAGCACCAGTTATGAGATCCTAGCTTCTCAAGGCACACAAACTGCGATGAACAGCGAAACGAAGCCACAATCAACCAAGTTCTGTAGAAATCAGTCACAAAGCAACAAATCCAAAGAACCAGCAGCAGAGGCTTGAAGCTCCATCACGCGCCTGCAACACAAATCGAGCCGCACGTCTATCACAAGCGTGTCAAGTGATATTGTGCAGCTTCTACGATCGCCCAAGCGTCCAATGAAACCACGGAGCTGCGTTCCAAATTAATAGCATAATGGTGGACATTGTATGTACGAAAGGCAATCATAAATTGGCGAATCCAAATTATCTGTAGAGTCCTGACGCTTGTTGATGCACCCACGCTTGGAATCCAGCATTGCACACTACATCATCAGATCAGTTTCTACATCCGCCAACGCGTTCAATGAATCACAAAGTTGGTGACCAGACGACTCAGCTCTTTAACGGCAGGCGGCTTCCATGATGAAAGACAGGAAGAAGCCCAGCGCGGGTTGGCAACAGGGGCATTTGCATTTTATTGTTGCTGTCTGCATGGACATCAATGCGCTGTGTTTTGCTGTGTGGTGACATCCATTTTGATGGGAAGAGAAGCAGGATTCCTGTTGACCGGCTGGATCAGACGAGGACTCTCAAAGTTTATGCAGCCACCGGCTTTCTGTGCTGACTCGATCCGTTTCGGACCATTTTCGACCCAGAGGCACCCCCTTTTCAAAACCCGACGCCGACACCGAGTTCTTTGTATCAATCCGATGAGGTGATACAGCATCGCTTCTCCGAAAGTGGACATACATGCATCCTGTTTTGGAATTAGCCTGCAATCTTCCCATGATTTGCAGACCGTTTCGTGACGAATGCAATCAAATCAATGGAGCTCCTGGCGTGGTCCACACGTCACACATTGCATTGCACAGCTCGGCTTGCCTGCACTTGTTCAGTCAGTCCAGTGTATCAATTGCAAAGTGCAAATTGCTGTTGCCCACAGGTCCCCCCTTCCCGCCCTTCTTTCCTTTCGACAGCTTGAGCATCAGGCCAATTGCACAACTCATACAGTGCACCGAACAGACAGACACGCAGACACGGGCGTTGTTTGACCACAAGCGAGTGTACGAGAGAACCCGCGAGTCCTCGATCGCACCATTAGCACAGCAGAGCAGAGCCATGGCGTCGGTGCTCGGCGCGATCAAGACCAAGAACGAGACGGTAAGGCGTGCGTTCTTTCGCGCATGCTGCACGCATGGGGTTGTATAGACATCGTGTGTATGCACTGACTCATGCATGCCTCGGGGTTCCCTCTCTCTCTCTCTCTCTGTGTACATTAGGAAATAGCAAAGTCGGTCCTCGATGCGTTCAAGGCAAACACGAAGAAGAGCTCGTCCGGAAGCGGCGCGTCCAGCAGCACCACCCCAGCCACAACACTAAAGTCCACCACGTTAAAGCCCACTACGCCAAAGCCCACACCAAGTCCAGCGAAGACCCCGTCAGTGCCCACACCGAGTCCAGGGAAGACACCAAGTCCATCGCCCACGCCAGCGCTAATGCCACCAGTGATCTTCGGACCGAAGTCCGCAGCATCCAATAGCTCTTCTGCTGTCGAAACCAACGTCCAAGGTGCGAATGGTTGTTTGTTGTTAGCATGACGGCCTGCTAGGTTCCAAGTGCTAATCGATCCTCTGGATGTGTGTGTATGTATTGGAAAATGCGAACAACAGGTAGCAGTAGCTCCAAGTCTTCACATGGCCTCGCGCTCGGCGCGATCGTCGGCATCATGGTCGGCGCCGTCGCGATCGCGCTCATGGTCGCGGCGTTCGCGCTGTGGTACCAGCGCTTCAAGCGGAACGCAGAGTACGATGAGAAATCGCCGCGACCAAAGCAGAAAGCGCTCTCGAGCGCAGGGACAACAGCGGGCGGCACAGGCGACTTTAGCACCATGAACTCCACGCGCATGCGCAACAACCGGACCGACTTGCTCGCCACCGGACCAGGCACGAACCAGAGCGGCACGTGGGACGACCCGACAATCGTCGCGAACAAGATCCCGCTCGAGAAGGTCGAGACCCAAGCGCTAATCTCGCGCGGCGGCTACGGTGAAGTGTATCGCGGACTCTACAAAGGCCAGGTGGTGGCGATCAAGAAGCTGCTGCCGGCGACGCGCAAGGACCTCAAACACATCGAAGCGTTCTTCGCCGAGGTGAAGCTCATGATCGCGCTCGAGCACACGCGCATCGTGCAGTTCATCGGCGTGGGCTGGGACTCGCTCAGCGATGTGTGCGTGCTGTCCGAGTTCATGGACGGCGGGGATTTGCGCACGCTGCTCATGCGCTTTGAGGTCCAGGAGGAGCGGCCACACGGCTTTGACTTTGACAAAGTGCAGATCGCGCTCCACGTCGTCCATGCGCTCACATACTTGCACTCTTTGCAGCCGATCGTGCTGCACCGCGACCTCAAGTCCAAGAACATCCTGCTGGACTCGCAGTGGCACGCCAAGCTCACGGACTTTGGCGTCTCCCGCGAGCAGTCCGATGCGACGATGACTGCAGGCGTGGGCACTTCTCTGTGGATGGCGCCGGAGGTGATGATGGGCGAGAAGTACGACGACAAGGCCGACATCTTCTCGTTCGGCGTCGTGTTGTCCGAGCTGGACTCGCACATGCTGCCGTACTCGCAGGCGAAGCACGCGGACTCGGGCCACAAACTCACCGACACGGCGATCCTGCAGCTCGTGTCCATGGGGAAACTGCGCGTCGAGTTCTCCGAGTCCGTGTTGCCGGAGCTGCGCGAACTCGGTGAAGCGTGCGTCGCAGTGGAGCCGCGCGAGCGACCGTCGGCCGCCGAGATTCTGTACAAGCTCCAGCTGGCGCTGAGGCAGTATAGGTAACCAGAGCTAAGTGGTGCTGTGAGCAAAGCGTATGTGTGTTGGAAGTAAGTGTGAAGGTGGGTGGATGAAATGGACGGATACTAACCAACCAGTCAAGCGTGGATAGGTTGGGTCATTAACATATTAACAAGACATTGGACAGAACCAATTTCTACAGCAGTTTGACAAATTCAAGAGAATACTCTCAGCCAACCGTTTACGACCATACGCTACACACGATAAAAGGCACACCCACGGTAACCAACCAACTAACTACACAAAGCCACTGCGGTCTCGTAGCAGCATGTGGAGCTTGTAGAGCGCCTCGGATGCTGTCGGTCGCTCTTTAGGGTCTACAGACACGCACGCGATGCCCAGATCCACCATTTCCTGCTCCGTGTTGCTGTTGCTGGAGAACTCTACTTTCATGCGACCCATCGCGACCATCTGGAGCACCGCAGCGTCTGGGATGCGGTGGCCATCGGAGGTCTTCCGATTTTGCGAATACGGTAGTAGGTGCGAGTCCAACTCGCTCAGCACAATGCCAAACGAGAACATGTCGGCTTTCTGATCGTATCGCTCGCCGATCATCACCTCCGGCGCCATCCACAAAGAAGTCCCGACGTTCGCAGTCATGGTGGAGTCGCTTCGCTCACGAGAGACCCCGAAATCCGTAATCTTGGCGTTCAGCTGGTTGTCCAGCAGGATGTTCTTGGACTTGAGGTCGCGATGCAGCACTTGAGGTTGTAGCGAGTGCATATACGTTAGCGCGTGGGCCACGTGGAGTGCGATCTTGATCTTGTCGTTGTCAAAGCCGTGAGGGCGAGCCATCTGCTCAAACTTGGTCAGCACGTTCCGCAAATCCCCACCTTCCATGAACTCGCAGACCACACAGAGATCCGTGAGCGAATCCCAGGCTACTCCGATAAACCTGACGATCCGTTCGTGCTCGAGTCCCGCCATGAGCTTCACCTCCGACAGAAACGCGTTGATCTGCTTGAGGTTCTTGCGGGTCTCCGATAACAAAGTCTTGATCGCGACTTGGTGGCCGTTGTAGAGACCCAGGTACACTTCGCCGTATCCGCCTCGGGAGATGAGGGTCATCGCAAGCACTTTCTCTCTTGGTATGCGCGTAGTGACGATGACTTCGTCCTCCCAGAGCGGTGGGCTACTACTTTTCCCTGCAAAAACGAGGGCTGACGATGCTTCCGACTTGGCGCTAACGGTGGTGCGATTGTCTCGGCTCGTAGTCGCGGAGCTCCCGGTGCGAGGGTCAGAAGTAGTGGAGGAGGAGTTGTAGGTGTCGACCATCATGTTGGTCGTGATCCCCGAGCCAACATAGGACCTCCGAGCATCGATGTTACTTCCACGCTTGTGGTTGTAGTAATTCGAAGGCGAACGTGCGCCAACGAAGCTCACCTGGTCAGGCTCATGGCCGTATCTTAACTGAGACTCTGGAGCCTGTCGGCTCTGCTGTTGCTTGTTCCGGATCACGAGCGCCGCGATGAGCGCCACGAGCCCCACACACCCGAGCACGATACCGACTACCGCGCCAGTCGACAGGTCCGACGAGCTCTGCGCGTACTTGTTGTTAGCGTTGATGGCCGAGTCCAGCGCCTTATCAAACATATCGACAATGTCGGAAGCCTCCGAGCCATGGAACAAACTGGCGATGTCTGCATCCTCCCCCGAGCCATTGAGCAGACTGTCAAAGATCGCGTCGCTGTCAAATTCTGGACTGGATGTAGCAGTTGTTGTAGTTCGCGTTGGCGTTGGCGTTCTGGTCGTCCTCGTCGGCACGGGCGTCAGGGTCACAGATCTCGAAGCTGTTGGCGAGAGCGTTGGGGTTGGCGACGGCACGATGAGCAGGACTTCGTCTTCGTCTTCACTGCCGCTGAGCGTCTGGTCGAGACGCGCTTCTAGGTCCTCCCACGTCGACGCCATTGCACTCCGATGACTTGAGGGTTGAATCGTTTGAGCCCCGTCCTATGAGTCTTCGTGTGTGAGTTAGAAGCCAGCGAGAAGCCAAGTGATCGATTGATTGTTCGATGAGGCGGCGGGGGCACACGTCAGACTTCTTTGCATGCACCCAAAACAAAGAAGACCAGAGGACCACCTTTTGGAGGTCCACCCATCAGTCCGTTCTCCAAACCCACTATTGATTTCCAGAAAAGGAGCGATTTTGTACGAAATGCATTATCTCAGTACCCACATTTAGCAAAAGAAGGTGATTCTTTCATTAATTTTATGTTCAAAGTCTACCTTGTTTTGAACTGGTTTTACTGTATTTTACCTAGATTTGTCTAAATCAGGTTCCTGGTTGACACTGGCTTTTCTTGACTTCGTTCGCACACCCACACCCAGATTGATGTCTGCGGTACAACTGAACTAAACTGTACTGACTGGACCAGACCATCATATCCACAGTTGACTTGTTCACGACCAGGGACCAGTTCTCGCGTTGAGCTGCCCACGATTACATACTCACTGCAACACCAGCAAGCCATGCCGCCAACCGACCAGCCAACGTGACTCTGCCGCACAAGACGCGTCGAAAGATCACGATAGGAACTGCCCTGTGCTGTCGCTCAGGATCACCAACCAACCACGTTGTACGTATCTTGTTGTGGATACTCAACTGACAAAGAGTTGACCAACCAACAAAGCGACCAGGGACGCTACAGTGTGTTCATGTAGCGCACCCTAGACAGGCATTTCACGCCGCCAAGGCACGTTGAGCAGAAGAGCGGAGGACAGGGTAGTCGAAAAAACGCGAATGGGTTTCCGTTTTAGGTTCTAGGTAACACCTAACAATAATATGATAGTAACCATGCGTGCAGATGGTCCGTGAAGCCCTTTCCGCAGGTTGTCAACGACCAGAATTCATTGAAATCGGATACCGCACATCCCCGACACTCTGTTTTCTGTGGTGTCTGCACTTCGCAAACGCCGGCAAAGTCGTCCGATGGGTGGTAGACTTCGGCTGGGGTAAACTCCGACCTTCAGGCTTGAGAGTGCATTACGCTTGTTGCTGTCAACAAGTGTACTTACTAACTATTCAGACTCTGGACTCCAGGGTAGACGAATATTCCAGAAATCCCGCGAGGGTGGATGGCAATTGCGCTGCCGCATGGAGCACCAGGAACTAAGACGCCAGCACTGAGATCACTATCGATATCCCCAATTCATTGCAAATTGGACGCTCTACGATGGGATGTGAAATGTACCTCCAGGTATGAAATCTTTAAGAAAAAAGTCAGAGACTGCTTTTGTTTCGCATTCATTCATTCAATACCAAAATCTAAACGCATGAGCGCACATCTCCACCGCGTTACCATCATCTCGCAGTGCATAACATAAATACAAATCCTTCCCACCAGGATCACTAGGACACCACTGCTCACTATTACTGTGGGGAACTGTTCTTCAGGGCCTTGAGCGCCTTGTGCAGCTTGCACATGGCCTCCGCTGCGGTGGGGCGCTCGTACGGATCCAGCGAGATGCACGCGTTGCCCAGCTCCACGAGCGCCTTTGGCGCGTTCTCCGAGAACTGCACTTTCAATCTCCCCAGAGACACCAGTTGGAGCACCGGCAGCCGTCTCCCGGAGTCGGACACTTTCACCTGCGAGTACGGCAGCGCGTGCGAGTCGAGCTCCGAGAGCACGATGCCGAACGAGAACATGTCGGCGCGGTGGTCGTAGCGCTCGCCCATCATGATCTCCGGCGCCATCCATAGCGAGGTGCCCACACCGGCGGTCATCGTGCCGTCACCACGCTCTCTTGAGACCCCAAAGTCCGTGAGCTTTGCATTCAGCTTACCGTCGAGCAGAATGTTCTTGGACTTGAGGTCACGGTGCAGCACGATCGGGTGCAGCGAGTGCAGGTACGTCATCGCGTGGGCGATGTGCAGCGCGATCCGCACTTTGTCCGTGTCGAACCCGTGCGGACGCTTCTCCACACCTTCAAACTTCTCCAGGAGCGCGCGCAGGTCCCCGCCTTCCATATACTTGGTCACAACACAGAGGTCGGTGAGCGAGTCCCAGGCCACACCGACGAACGTGACGATCTGCGCGTGCTCGAGGAACGCCATGAGCTTCACCTCAGCGAGAAAAGCGTTGATCTGCCGGAGGTTCTTGCGTTTCTCTGGTAGTAGCGACTTGATCGCGACCACCTGGCCGTTGAACGTGCCGCGGTACACTTCGCCAAAGCCGCCACGCGAGAGCAGCACCTCCGACTTGATCTTCTCGCGCGGGATGCGCGCAGCGATGATCGCGTCGTCTTCCCAGAACCCGCTGCTGGACGAATTCGTGCTCAGGTTCAGCTGCATCGTCGTCATCGCCACGAACGCGTCCGCTGTAGCAGCGGGGAGCGGACTGATCACCACGTCCGGCTCGCCCGTGTCGCCTGCGCTTGAGTAGTGCACGCCTGAGCCGTCGTTGGTCGAGGGCGTGAGTGGAGGAGCCGCGCCAAACTTGTCGACCGGGTAGCCGCCAGGTCCTGGGCCGCCACCAAAGCCAAAGTCTGCCGCGAACTGCTTCCTCGCCTTCTGCTTGCGTCGATACGAGCGCATCCACACGAGCAGCACGGTGACCATCACGCCCCCAAAGACGCTGCCGAGCACGATCGTGATGATCGTCTGTCTCGAGACCGTGTTGTAGATCGGGGAGACGATCGTGTTGCCCCACGTCGAGCCTCCTCCTTCGAAACTCCCAGAGTCACTGGCGTTGCTGTAAATAAGCGTGCCGTTCGCCGCGAGCGTGTAGTTGCCATTGCCGGTCCACGTTCCGTTGGTGAAGTTCGACGCGCAGTACGCCTCGAGCGGTGCAATGTAGTCCGTGTCGAGGTACGTCGAGTTGTACAATCTGCAGTCGCCCAGGTCGAGCATCTTCACCTGCTCAATAAAATTCGTGCAGTCCTCGCTCTGGCATGCGAGCCACATCTCGGTCTCGTTGAGCGGCATGTACAGCGGCGCCTGGTAGCAACTCGAGGTCCTCGCGAGCACTTCGAGCTCGTAGGAAGCGCAAAGCGCGCCGACCTCTTCGTCGCCACTGCTGGTGTTGCTGCCAAGGAGCACGCCTTGTTCACTGCCACTGTCACTGCTGCTACTGTCACTGAGCAGTCCGCCTTGTGCGCTCACGACTGCTGGTCCGAGATTGCCCAAGGAGAGACCCGCAAGAGTGAGCGCAATCGCGTACAGGATCATCATCGTCAAGCTGCTGCGGTGCTGCATGGCTCTGCTGATACAGGGGGGGGGG
>JAADVK010000161.1:0-42359 GCA_023334975.1 Globisporangium sylvaticum
CGGATACGAGATGGTGATGAAGAGTACGAAGAGTATGTGACCAAGATCCTTCGCAAAGAGCGTCGCTGCTTGTTTAAAGCATTCGATAGTGGATCGCTGAAACCGAGTTCAAGTGGTGCAAGTCTGGCGACTCCACTCCATTCCTCTGGTTCTGCCAACGAATCGCCTCGAGAGGACTGCGGAGAAGCTCAATCAGAGTGTATATTGAATACTCTGGCTGCAAGCGGTGGCAGGGAAAGTGGGGAGGGTGGTTCCACTAGCGATTGTGAAAACGAGTGCAATGATCTAGGGCAAGAAGATGAACCCGGCGTGACGGTAGATGGTGATGATGCAGAAGGTGAAAACGAAGGCAATGATGACGGAAGTGATGGCGATGGAAGCGAGGAGGACTGCACAAATGTCGACATCAACCTTGAGCTTGAGAGCCTGAGCGCCGGAGGCAACCAAGTCCAGCTCGATGAAGAAACGGAGGTTTGTGACAACGACGGCAGCACGGAGGAACTACCAGCTGGTGTGAGCGCGAAAATGAAGCCCTCTCCGCCGAAATCATCCACAGTGAAGGGGTGGAGTGAACGTGTGGACTTTTTAAAGTACAGAGATATGGAGTACTACTTTGAGTCGCCGCTGGGGATGAAGTATCCAAAGCATCCGTCACGCAGCAATGGGCTTACGAGGGACGACCAAGAGGATGAGGCGCTTGTGTCCGATCAACTCACTCCAAGCGAGCTATGCAAGGCACCACACCCGGATGTGACGAACGCTTTCATCGAGCAAGCGAGCTCAAGACGCCAGCAATTCCTTCAAAGCGATCCGAGTATTCGAGCCCAACTTGTCTACGACAGCAAGTCCCATTTTGAAAACCTGGGAGGAACAACAGGCACTGGGCCAACAAACAAATGTGCGGCAGTGGTGGGTCCACTCCCGCATCATGTTCCAAAGAAGAGCGACACTTTCCAAAACAGCAACGACAGTTTGACGTTCGACAGTTGCTTCGAAAGCGGGAATCTCGAGCGCGCAGTGCAGATTGGCGAATGGGAGTACGATCTTTTCCTGCGCCGCGATTTCAACACCAGCAGTCACATGCAATGGTTTTACTTCACCATCAGCAACATTCGAGCCAGGGGAAACGGTGCTGCAACCAAGTATCGCTTCAACATTGTCAACTTGTGCAAGCCAGACAGTCTCTTCAACCAGGGCTTGCAGCCTGTGGTGCACTCTGTGGAGGAATCGCATCAGAAGCGCACTGGGTGGTTGCGAAGTGGTACCGAGATCTACTACTTCAGCAATCCCTTTCCGCGGTCCACGAAGTGCGCAACGAAAGTCTCTAACAGCAACAATGAAGGATCCGCTGATGTCGGGGCTCAAAGCCAGACAACTGCGGCCAGTGAAACGTACTTCACGCTGACGTTCACGCTTGAATTCGCGAATACAGACGACACTTACCTCGTTGCTCACAGCTACCCGTACACACTGACCGACCCCAACCTGCATCTTGAGCGAATACTGAGCCGATCGGGCCAAAGCATCCATCAGATACTTCGACGCTCCGTGCTTTGCAAGACGCTGAGCGGGAAGAACTGCGATTTGCTCACCATCTCGGACTTTTCTTCGAGTACCCAGGAGCAAAAAGCACGAAGAGCTGTCGTCATCTCATCGCGGGTGCATCCTGGAGAAGCTCAGGCTTCGTGGATGATGCGAGGCGTCATCGACTTCTTGGTCGGGGAATCGGACGTCGCGCGGGTGCTCCGAAGGCTCTTCATTTTCCAGATCATTCCGATTCTTAACCCGGATGGAGTCTACTATGGAAACAGTCGCTGCTCGCTGGCAGCGTGCGACTTGAATCGCCAATGGCACAATCCATCACCGGTGTACCACCCAACAATTTTCCACGCAAAAGAGCTGCTGAAGAAAGAGAACTCGACTCGCGGAGTGGTGTTCTTCTGCGACCTCCACGGCCACTCGCGCAAGAAAAATGTGTTTGTGTATGGCTGCGATACGAGAAAGCGACCGAACCCGCGATCCCGAGCCTTTACGAAGCTCTTCTCGATGCAGCAAACAGCGAAGAAGTACATTTCGTTTCCCGACTGCAGCTTCAAAATCAGCAAATCCAAGGAGACGACAGCACGGGTCGTCGTTGCAAACGAGCTCAAGCCATGCTGGTGCTTCGCCCTCGAGGCGTCATTTTGCGGCGGCAATTTCGGGGAGCTGCAGGGCATGCACTACAACACTCACCACACGAGCCAGGTTGGGTCGTCGCTGTGTGAGACCCTGTTCCAAGCGAGCATCAGCGACGGAAGTGTGCGTGAGAGGCTTTCAGCCATGGTCGATGACTACAGCGTCAACATGTCCGGGTACGTGGAAAGCCAACTTCGTGAAAGCGGAATTGTGAGCGACACCTCAGGCCCGAGTGCGTTTGGACGGGAACTCGGAGCCGCGACGCCTCGGGAAACAAAACCAGCAGCTGGCGGTGGCGCGAGAAGAAGCGTCGACACGGCAAATCCGACTTCCTCCAAAGTTGTTCGGCGGAAAAGCTCATCCTCCAAGGCGTCAAAGCTACTGCAGGGAGGAGAAGCCAAGACCGAGCAGCATCACAATTCCCGTACATCTAAGCCGGTGCGGAGGCACAGCAAAAGTCTGAACCGACAGCGAACGTTAATCAGCATTCAGCAGAGCGAAAGCATCGAGGTTCGAGAGGCAAGTGCCGATATGAGTTCCCCTCGGTCTTGCCTGCTGAGCTCAGATGCCCAAGTGCAAGATCATTTGAGCTTGCCACGCGCGAAAATGAGCGGCGAGAAGCTTCGAAACAAGAAGAAGAAGGTCAAGAAGAAGAGTTGCCCCGACGGCGGGAGCGACAAATATCAAGCAGATACGATGCCGTCGATTGCGACCTACTCAAGTTACGTACAAGAGGCAGACAGGAAGGTTGCGAATATCGGGCGAGGGACGAGTAGTAGCAGCAGCAACAGCTCCACAAGCTCCGGTGCTTCCACTCCACTTGCACCAGCAAAGCCTCCTACTGGTTGCTCAGCTGCCACAGGCGTGGTAGGAAATAGCTCAATCCGCAGCTCTACTGGATGTTTGCAGCTCGCAGATTCTACCCTGACCATCACCTCCAAGCCTCCAGCGCCGACACTTCCAGAGGCCTACACTTCCGATTTCCAGATCCGTGAGGCTTCATCGTCGGTGGTTCTTCCTCCTCCAGTGGGTGACCTGATGGCGCGATCTCCGAAGCACAAACCGTCGAGCGTTCGGTTCAGGTGAGATTTTTTCCGTAAGAAGCAGAGATGATGGCGAGGAGCTTCACGATAATGTTTTTGTTTGAGCAGGGGAGCGGGTCGCCAGTTCGCGGTAGTGAGTCATGTGCGCCAAAAGAGCTTGAAAGTCATTATGGTAAGATGAAAGTGATACGGTGTCGCTGTCTATTGATCGTTGAGCTAACTGTTAGTCTCTCTGCTCGACAGAGATCCGAGTCGATACGGTACACAACTTACGACCAAGATCTGTTGAGTGCGTCGGCGATGGCAATTCGGCAACGGTCGAGCATTTCTGCAAGCAACAACGGATTTCCCCAGTCTCGCCCAGTCAAGTTAGCGCCAGCCACATCGACGTCTCCGTGCTTGAGCTTCCCGAGTGTCACCTGATCTGTTGGTTTCTTTGAGAAGACGTCATTGTAAATTATGCGACAGAGGCTGCGTGTGACGCTGTCACGAGCAAAGCATCAAGGCGTTTCTCCATTGCTGCCAAGCGCTTCATGGTTGAAGCATGGTCTTTGCGGAGAGCGAGCAGGAGCTGGTCTTGGCAGTGGTGCATCTCTGTGAAAGCGCTCGTGAAGTCGCCGACCTGCTGTTTCCGAATGGCTCTCTGTTCGGATGCGCGCTTGTACAAGTTATCGGATACTGCGAGAAGAAAGTCCAAGTCGAAAAGCAAGAAACGTGAGTCAACTTCATGCATGAATCAGCTGAAGTTGAATGGAAACGGTGCCTTACTCTTGTGAAACTTCTTTGCGTTGGACGATTGCAGGTCGTAGCGAATGGCTTGGCAGTGACGCCACGCTGCCTGGATCGATCGCGCACTCGCGTGCTTGAGTCGTCCGTCGTACTCCTGGCGCCGCAAGAGATGGATGAACCGGCGATCGCGCTCATTTAGACCGAGGAATCCGAAGATTGCTGCACTCTGTTTAAAAACGATAAAGATGGAGGTCAGTATGATATTGTAAAACATTGACAGCAGACCGCGCCACTGACCAGCACTCCGACGAGCAAGATTCCAGCGAGCATGCCTCCAAACACCAGGAGCACTTGGCCCGCGACAGTGACTGCAGCAAGATCACCGTATCCGATCGTCGCCATCGTCAGCACCACCATCCACACAGAGTTCCACAGAGGAGCGAGATGCGGATTCACTGGCGTTTCGACGATCGCCAGCGCGTACGCAGTAAGCACCAACGTCCCAGCGAACGCTGCGAGCAGAAACTTGAACGGATGCGAACGAAGGAAGCACTTGACAGCGAACAGCGAGCTCAGCGTATCGACATGGTACACGACGCCCAGGTACGACGTGCGGTAGCTGCAAAAGAAAAACAAAAACAGAACTCGATCATGAGAACAAAGGCTTGTGTGGAATAAGGAGTTGGGAGCGACGTACTTTGTAAAGTCCGACATGTTGCGGATCACTCGCGGCAGCATGTAGAGTCGAAGCATGGACAAGAGGCCGAGCACTTCATATCTGTAGAAACATTAATGATACCAATGAGAACGAGAAATTACAAGACTGGTCAGCCACACAACCTGCAGCGCTGCAGATCGACACTTACGGGTACGAGTAGACGAGGTAGCAGCTCCCGCCGTCAACTGTGAAGTCGTCAGGGCACGAAGACAACGCTGGCGCAGCAGCCGCCACGCCTTCGTCCACGTAGAACTTCCATTCCCAGACCTGAAAAGTGCCTTCCACACCCGGCGGCACGAAGATCGCGCAAATGAGGAGCTCTCCAAGCAGCTTGAACAATTGCTTGGGCATGCGCCAGAGCGCCACGTGCGGAGGGACGACGTTGCGCTTGATCAAGATGTCGCGCTCGATGACGAAGCGCCACACGACGAGCGCGAGCAGCACGAGCGTCACGAGACCGTTCGCGACGCGCAGACAGAGGGTCGACAGCTCGCTTTCGGTGTACTCGTTGTCGATAAACACCATGAAGATGCCGATCTATGAGCATGCGGATGCAGACAGTCCGTTAGTTATCAGGTGTGGTAATGGGTACCCTTCAAGACAGCACAAGCATACCATCGCTAGAATGAACGCTGCATTCTCGACCGCTCGCCGCTGCTCGTAGCGCTTGTGAATGTCGTAGATCGTCTACAAAGCAAAGAGCAAGGTTAGCATACTGGTCCTGCCATTAGCAGCGATAATGACTGGTCGTTGAACCCACCTGGATGGCTTTCTTGGCGTCGCGCAGCCGATGACCGCTCTCTTTGTGGTCGACGCTGCTGCCTGTAGACGGCAGGTAGGAGCTGCGCTTGCGCACGAGGCCCGCACGGTGGTCCTCCTCCACCTGCTTCTCCACGGCGGCGCGCTCTTCCTCCAGCGCCGAGCTGCGGCGCTTCACCAGCGGACGCTGCGCCTCCATCATCATCTTGCCTTGCTCTTTGTTCAACTCAGCTCTTGCAATGTTGAACAGGTACATTTGGTATTCACACGTTAAAATAGCACCATCTGAGATATGGTGCTCCAATTTGTTATTTACGCGTCATTGTGTTATTGATGCACTCCGATTGACTGATCCCATTTTTGTCTTGCTGGTGGCGCTTGAGAGAGAGCGAGTCAAAATGCAGCAGGTGGAGACCGGGACGATCGTGCAGGTGACGCACGTGCGCAGCGGCCACAGCTTCCGCGCTCTCGTGGAGAAGAAGAGCGACGGATCCTCGTCCAGCAGCTCAGGTAACGGCGGCGCGCAGCTGAGCTTCTGCCGCATCGAGCGGCCGTACGAGAAAGTGCGCGTGGCGCTCAACGGACAGGTGAGCTGGGCGATCGCCGCGACCAAGTTCGCTGCGTTTCTCGTAGAGGAGGCCACTGCCGAGGAGATCGCCGACGCTGGGGCAGTTGGTGCTACTGGAGCTAAGCTAGAGGACCAGGAGTGGCTGGTGCACTTCCGGTCGATCGCGAACCAGAAGAAGGCGAATCGCGAGCAGAGCATCGGCTGGTACTTGGGCGGAGCAGTAAACGACAAAGCCGACCAGCCGCCAGCAGCGTCCGAGTCATCAGCGCTCATCGGTGATGCGGCGCGCGGTGTATCGAGTCTCTTCCGCGTCGCTGTGGTCTCCACGCGCGGCGCATTCGCGCTCGACACGTCGAAGATGGTCTTCCAGGGCAAGTTCGCCCACAGCGCTGCATCCATACTCACCGAGTCCCAGTGCCGCTCGTTCATGCAGAACGGATACCTGCAGATCCGCAACGTGGTGCCTCTGCCGCTCGTGAATGCGGCGCTGAGACGCATCAACCACGACCTGGGCATTCCGGGCCGAATGGTCGACGGCGGCGTCGAAGGCAGCGCGAAGCTTGCGGGCAACGTGTCGAACTGCGAAGAAGTGCTCAACATGTTCTACCTCTCGGACGCCTGCAAGTATGTGGAGGCGCTGATCGGCCGCGGCAAAGTGGCGTCTCCGAAAGGCACGCAGATCGCGATGCGGTTCCCGGAGCTCGGCGAGCCGCGCGAACCGCTGGGCACCGAGTGGCACACGGACGGCATGCGGCAGGGCAAGCTGCACCCGTTCAGCTTGCTGCTGGGGGTCGCGCTCTCGGACGTGCGCGAGCCACTCGCGGGCAACTTCACGGTGTTCCCCGAGTCCCACCACACGCTGCAGAAGCTGCTGACGGCAGATAACGACGGCAAGCTGAGCGGCTACGACGACGCGTGCTACAAAGCCGAGAGCGTCTGGGGCGACGGCACGCTGCCGGACCTGGGCACGCCCGTGCAGCTGCTGGCGTCGAGGGGCGACATCGTGCTCGCGCACCCGAACCTGGCGCACCGCGGCGGGCTCAACTTCTCGCCGGACATCCGGTACCAGCTCTACTTCCGGATGAAGCACGTGGACCATGCGGCGCTGGAGGACCAGGCGCGGACAAACCTGTACGCGGACTTGGAAGGGCTCCACCATTTGCTATAGCAAGGTGTCCATGCGGAGAACGCTGTTAAGTAATCAATAGATGTATGTCAATAGTAGAAGAAAGAATCAGTCATTCCAGAGCAAAAACTGCATATTCATGCCTTATAAAAAAATCTAGTGACGGTCGTGTTGGTCGACTTGGCTCGCAGAGTCCCAAGTCCATAGAGACGAGAAGCCACCTCAAAGCAGCTCTCAGTCTCTTTCCCCACGCGGATCGTCGCACACGCAGTCTCTTTCTAAAGAGACCACACTTTTCCCTACTATTTCATTCACTCACTCAAACTATTCTGCGCTGCTGCTGCTGCTGGAGCTGCTGGTCCTCCGAGGCGTGCGCTGGGCCGACGTTGCAGCCGCAGGACCCCAGACGCATGCCGCACCGCGCACAGCCCGGCGCCGGGGGGCCAATGTGTGGACGCTCAAAGCTCTTCTGACCCGCTGGAACAGTCGCACCGTACGCTGGCGGTATCGCATTCGGGTACACGTTCTCGGTGTTGCCTCCTACTACACGGTGCGGATGCGGCCCATTGTCATTGCTTCTTTCTGGCATGCCCACAGAGCTCAACGGACGCGAGACAGGCGGGTGGTGGTGCCCGGACGACGACGAGGTCGACGCCAAAATGTCCTGAAAGTTCATCTTCCGCCGGCGCGCGTCTGTGAACAAACCCATGTCTAATGTGTGCGAGCGGCCGTCGCGGGGCTGCCCCATGGTCGGTCCAGGGGCTGCACGCGCGATCACGCTGCCTCGGTTCGAGAGCGACGGCAGGCCAGCCGCGCCTGGCGCGTTCGGTCCTGCGCCAGGGGCTCCCACCGGCTGAGGAAGGCGAGGCTGCGGACGCATGAACTGCCCCGCGTTGATCGACATCGAGCGCACTTGCCGAGTCGGATCAACTGTTCCGTAGCCAGGGTGGCCAGAGTACTGGCCACTACCGTACGACGGATGAGACGGAGGACCATTCGGCGGGTAGTTGTACCCTTCGGGCATCTCTCGTCTGCCAGGCGGTGGTGGGAACTGCGGGTTGCCGTTCTCTGGGATCGAAGAGCGCTGCATTGGCGCTGCTGGTCGAGGCGGGAACATCGGGTTGCCGTTCGCTGGGATCGAGCGCGGCTCAGGGCGGTCACCGTACGCTGGTCGAGGCGGGAACATCGAATTGTCTCGCGATGGAATCGAGCGTCCAGGTAAAGAGCGGCGCTAATAAAACACACAGCAAGAAAGGATCAGGTGAGACCTCAATACAATACAACACAACAATAACAATTGCAAACTCCACTTACGTTTGGACTGAGTCCAGGGGCTCCATTCTGAATCGCAAAATTCGCGGCGCCGATTCGCTCGCGGTTGTTCTTGAACCACATCTCGATCTGCTGCACATCGAGACCCGTGTCTCGAGAAAGCTGGAGCTTCTCAGGGTCCGTCGGGAACGGATACTCCAGGTGCGAGTGCGCATTCACCCAGTCCTGCAGGATCTTGAGACTGCGGGGCGACATGATCGCGCTGCGGCGGTAGCGCTTGTCGCTCGGGCCGAGCGCATCTACCTCCACGCCATCGGGACTTCGCTCGTGCACGCGCTTGCGGATGCGCATCGCGTCAATGTAGTCGTCCATGTCGGTTCTTGGGAGCGCCTCCGAGGCCGATCGCACGACGCGAGGAGGGAATGCATGCGGAGGAGGCTGCGGCGGATACAGTGGCGCTTCACGACCTTCAACGCCTCGAACGTACGGGTCGAACGGAGGTTGTTGCTGGTGGCGTGGCGGTCCCAGGCTTCCGGCATCGAAAGATTGGCTCACCATAGCTCGAGGCGGCGGGAACTCTCCCTCTCGGAATCTACAGACACGATAAATGGCGTTAGATATAGGGCTCGTTCTGTCTTGTAGGAATCAGGCAGAAAAACAAGTACATACGGCGGCTGTGGAGCTCCTGGGACCAGGTTGAACGCTTCTCGCGGTCGCGCTTTCTCGTACTCCATCGCGCTCTGCAGCTGGCGCGAGTGCTCGCGGCGCATCATGGGCTTCCATATCCGCTTGCGCGCGTTCGTAAACCAGTTTGTGAGCTGCTTCATGTTGATGCCCGTCTTCTTGAGCAGCATTTGTTTGTCCTATTTCAAAAAGCAGAAGAAAGAGAGAAAAAAAGTATCCACAACGTTAGCCCATCGATCAGTCAATTCTCGTGTCTCATACTTTTCCACATCAACGCCGCCTCTACCTCATCGGTTGGGTACGGGTGCTTGACGTGCTCGGGCGAGAGCATCCAGCCTTTCAGAATCGCCACGGTATGTGGCGGGAGCTCGCGTCGCGACTTCTTGGTCGCGGTGTTCTTCTTGTCCTCGTCGTCGTCCGCCGACTTGGCGCTGCTGTCTTCTTCGCTGGCTTTCCCCTTGCTCTTCTTGCCAGCAGCAGCGTTCGCAGCACTCGGCTTGAGCGGACGGTCGTCTTCGTCGTCGTCGTCGTCCTCCTCATCATCTTCGTCGTCATCATCGTCGTCGTTCTGCTGCTGTCGCGATTGCTGGCGGCGGCGGTTCTCCTGGTCGTCCGCGCGTGACGCCATCGCCATCGCCGGGGCTTTCGCCTTGCGCGCCTTCATCGCGGCGGGGGCGGGGCCGCTGCCGGCGTAGCGCGGCTGCTGCGCGTACGGCAGCGCGCGCTTAACGTCTGCGGCGCTGGGCTCGGCCGTCATCATGGGTTCGCTCGCTCCGTCAAACGCCTCCGGTCTCGCTCGTGTCGTCGGCGGGGAAGAGTGGGAATAGCTCGTGAGCCCCTGGGTTTGTTTGTTTGCTTGGGGTCTGGGCCAACGAGACAACAGAGCCAACTCCATAGAGAGAGCCTCAACAGCAGGCGCGAAGGGGGGGAGGGAGGGGTGGGGCACAATTTCGCGCCTTCGCTTCTTCTTCTCCTCCTCCTTCTTTCCCGAGTGAGTCCCTAATCTAATCTGTGAATCAGAAGGGGAAGAAACAGCCAATCGGTCAAGTTGTCAACGGGTTTACCTCTGTCGATGAATAATCGACGATCAGATGGCTGGATGTGACAACACGGAGCAGTCGACAATGGACCTCGGTAGTTTCATATCAGGACTTGGGAGGAAGAGACAGTTGGCGCCGCTCGGTACGTACAGAGGCAAAAGTTGACTGACTGATTGATGGATCGCCGAAAGGGTCGGTTCGTTTGATCTGTCCTACGACAGCACAAAACAACAAGCGAGCGACTTGACTGGCCGACCGATTGACTGGACGTCTCAGTTGCTGTTGTTGGCGCGTGGGGGACCAGTATTGGTGCGAAATCTGGGACCAGCCTACTACAGTAAAGGCAAGTGAGGATCCATCCATCACTTTGGGAAAGTCAATCAGTCAAAGGGGGGGTACAATTATCTGGTCCGCAAAGAGAAATCGAACGTTGGCTCAAAATTTTCAAAAAGTCATCCCCCTTTCTCTGTCACATGATGTCGGCTGGCATTCCTTGAAGATTTGAGTTCGCCCTAAATTTATGTGTGACACGCGAAACAGATACCGATGGAGTGTTGCTGTCCTGAACTCATGCATGACACGCTAAGAAGAGATACAAAATGTGTTTTTAGTGTACCATTCCCTTACTCTGGAGCCACTCAAACACATGATCCAACCCACTTGGCATTATTACCATCAGCAGGACGCGTGCATCGGATCAATCGCTGCGGCATGAAGAGCGTGTGGGGCCAGCGCTCCGATGGACTCCTCTGCACTCCTGCATCCGTATCGCAAGCGCAAGTTCTTCTACGAGCTGGCGGAGCTGCTCGGCGAGGCCGCGCCTGCGATTCAGCACGTCCACCCGTCGCAGCCACAGGCAGCTACAGTCGCAGTAGCAACCGTCGTGGCGTCGACCGCGAACCAGAACCGTGATGACCAGCTCACATCGAGCAGCATCAGCAGTGGTAGTACGAGCCAGTCCAGCGATGCAAACTCCCAGGTGATGCTGATGATGACGACGGCAGTTAACACCAGTTCAGCATCGGTCCAGAGCAGCATCGAGGAAGAGTCGTCGTTCGAGTTCGTCGAGTTTGATGGCGGCCTCCACGACGCATTGGTTCACAGTGGGTCATCGCGCCAGACGCTTCCGAGCCAGGGATCTGCCTTCGGATCGACGCAGGACAGCGCGTGCCTCGTGCCAATGAGCGATAATAGTGTTGCTGCTGTAGCGTTCAGCAGAAACGCGCCGCGCGCCGGCTTCCACTTTGACACTGACGATATTGTAGACAACCAAGCAGCAGCAGCGTTCAGATCCAGGGCGACAGGCAACGCGAAGGTCCTACCTTCCGCCACGGAGCTTATCAGCAGCGACATCGTGTATGGGAAACCAGTAGTTCCAGTTCCAGTTCCAGTCGAGCTGGTTGACTATTACGATTCGGATCGGCTGTGCGAGATCACCCCCTGCTGGCAGTACGAAGAGCGACCGCAGTGCGAAGTGCACAAGGGCGATGTCGCGTGCCCCATGCTGCTCTTCTGCATGCAAGTGATGGACGAATTCATTTCCTACCACTCGTTCCACCGGCAGGAGTCGTGGCGCGTAGAAGCCTGCAAGGTCGCACAGTGCGTGTTCGTCGCCCGGTGGGACGCGCATTTGGTGAACACGGGCGGCAATCAGGAGATTGAGCTGCTCGCCTACGTGCAGAGGAAGAAAGTTCTCATCGGCGTCGCGTACGAAGTGTGGCGGCTCGTGAGCGTGTATTGGGACAAATACAAACAGAACTACCTGCACCACCAGGAACTGTACTTTGCTGACGCGCGCGCTGACCACATCGCGCCGCAGAGCTCCAAGTGGAACAAGATGCGCGACTACGCCCACATCTACGGCATGAAGAAGAGCCAGGCGTCGCGGTTAGCGGAGACCGCGATGACGACAACGGATCACTCGTCCTCTTTAACAGCAAGTGCTGACTATTTGTCATCGAAGCACCTCTCTGACCTTGTGGCCAGCAGCTCGTCCGACGTCTCGCCACTGCGCTTTGGCATCGAGTATCTGCGTCAAGTTCAGACCTCGTCCTCGTTTAACAAGAAAGGCGCAGTCAAGCAGCAGCCTCAACTTCACGAGCTTCAGCACCAACCAGTCCACCGCCACGTGATCAGCCAGTCCGAGTGGAAAGTCGCGTTCCATGCGATCGTGCTCCACCTGCAGAAGTGGGATTCGCACGTGCAGGTGTTCCCCTGCGGCTCGTTCTCGCGCGGCGCCGCGTTCGGATCGACAATCGACATTCTTGTGGCGTCACCTGGAGACTCTTCTCCATCAGCGTCTCGTTATGACGAGGTCATTAGCGCGTTAGCCTCCGCCAAGATCGTGCACAAGGCCAAGGTGCACCGCGTGTCGGCGAACCGAAGTCTCTTTGTGGTCCCGTACAAGAAAGTGTCGCTGATCCTGGATCTGAAGGTCTACGAGCAGCCGCAGAGCTGGTTTGCGCTCGTGTACTTCACTGGACCGCAGAGCTTTGTGCACGATTTATTTTCTGCGCTGCTTGGGATCTCTTTACGAGAGCTCAGCGAGGCGACGTTTGAAGCGATCTACGAGAAAGCGGCCGAAGTGCTGGGGTTGGATAAAATCGCGGCCGTCGAGTGCGAGAAAGACGTGTTTAGGCTCGCTGGCTGGGAGTATTTGCTGCCTTCGTTCCGCATGTGAGAGAGTTAGCGCTCAATAAGTGCACAATTATTAACAATAGAAACCCACCGGTCGATAGAAATCTCATTTGAATTGTATGGGAGTAGCACAGGGAGGCTCGATATTTACTTTGGAGGCATGCGAAGCGCACCGTCGAGACGAATCACTTCGCCGTTGATCATCTTGTTTTCGATAATCGACTGCACCAGCTGCGCGTACTCCGAAGGCTCACCCAGGCGACTCGGGAACGGCACCGTAGCGCCAAGTTGCTGCTGCACCTTCTCTGGGAGTCCAGCGAGGAGCGGGGTCTTGAAAAGACCTGCGCGATAGAAATACAGATAAGCCACAATCGTGTTAGCATCAAACCATTCTGCACAAAGCAAAGCCAGTAGATCCATCATACCTGGAGCGATCGTGTTGACTCGGATGCCGTACGACGCGAGGTCTCGCGCGAGTGGCAGTGTCATACCGACGATGGCGCCTTTGCTCGCAGCGTACGCGGCCTGACCGATCTGACCATCGTACGCCGCGATACTGGCCGTGTTGATGATCACACCGTGCTCACCGCACTCGAGTCCCTTGCCCTTCGACATACTGTTACAGCAACAACAAAAATACGCCATTGGTTAGAGGTACATCCTAACAAATCAGAGAGCTTTCCTCTACCAGCAAAACAAAGGGACATACCGCTCGGCAGCGAGACGCGCCACGTTGAACGAGCCGACAGTGTTTACCGTGAGCGTCTGTTGGAACTGGAAGAGCTGGTGCACGCCCTTCTTGCTCAGCGTCTTGATCGCGTACGCGATGCCCGCGCAGTTCACAGCCGTGTTCACCGGCTCGCCGAACGCCGACTCCGCAAGATCCAGCGCGGCGATCACGTCGTCTTCGTTCGTCACCTGCAGCAATAGATAATACATCCGTCCAGCGATTGCAAACACAACAACGATCCATCAGCAATATGAACGTTTTCCCATCACCAAGAACGCAGCGATCAGCAGCAGCAGTAGGCAATAGACAGCAAACGCACATCGGTGGGGCTAAAGTGGCAGTTGGCGCCGAGCTCGCGCGCGACGTTGACGCCGTCGCTGGTCGGCAGGTCGCAGAGGATCACGCGCGCACCGTTCTTGACGAAGCGCTGGGCCGTGGCCTTGCCGAGGCCCGAGGCCGCGCCGGTGATGATCGCAACGCGGGAGGAGAGCGCCATGGTTGTCTGTGATGTGGTGGTGTGGAGAACGCAGTGGTCGTTCGGGTGGAGCTTCTGGGAATGAGATGGTCGTTGTGGCCGAACGGTCGACTGCCTATTTGGCTCGGCCAATCCGTCCAAGATGCTGATTGGAAGCCTGGCGCGGTTGAAGTTCCAATTTTCTGTCAGTCACCTTGTTTTGGAACCGAAACGCACCATATCTTGCGAATTGTTTAGCTAGTTTATGTCACTATGGAATGTTGTCACTATTTATCGACTGGCATTCTAGCGAGGATCCGTGATGAGGTGGCAAAAAAAGCGAGCTGAAAACTGTGGAATCAAAGAGCGAATATGAGCAGCGGAGGCAGGAAGAGCAAGAGCTCTGCAGCTCTACGCGGCGGCAACGGAGCAACATCAGCTGCTCCCCCTATCGACAATCAAGACGACGCGCAGAGCTCGTTGCCGATGCTAGAGAGAGCCATCCGCCACCTCGAGAGCAGCGGAATGAAGCGCGAGGCGGTGCTGCTCGCGTGGCTGCTCCTGCTGCTGCTGCGCTGGATGGTCGGGCTGCACTCGTACTCGGGGGCGAACACCCCTCCGATGTTTGGCGATTGCGAGGCGCAGCGCCACTGGATGGAGATCACGCTGCAGCTGCCGGTATCCGACTGGTACTTCAACACGACCGCGAACGATCTGCTCTACTGGGGACTCGACTACCCACCGCTGACTGCGTACGTGTCGTACGCGTTTGGCTTCCTCGCGCAGCGTGTAGAGCCAGCGATGGTGGAACTCACGGAGTCGAGAGGCTACGAGTCTGCTACGAGCAAGGTGTTCATGCGCACCTCTGTGATTCTATGCGACATTGCCGTGTTCATCCCAGTGATGTTCTACCTGGCGCGAGTCCTGTACAAGAGGCAACAGTGGACGCAGCGTATTGTACTGCCACTGATCATGCTGTCCCAACCAGCACTGCTGCTGATCGATCATGGGCATTTTCAGGTATATCTGCTGCGCATGTTGCACCACTGCAGAGTGGGCCTCATTTGACTGACAAATTCTTCTTGCGTGCATCTTGCAGTACAACAACGTGACGCTCGGTCTCACAGCGCTAGCAGTCGCTCTCATCCTGCGGAACCACGAGTTCCTTGGCAGCATCGCGTTCTGCCTGGCGCTCAACTTCAAGCAGATGGCGCTCTACTACGCGCCTGCGTTCGGCGTGCTCCTCTTTGCGCGCTGCGTGTATCGGTCGAATTTCTTGCTCCACTTGGCGAAGCTTGGCGTCGCTGTCGTTGGGACGTTTGCGATCCTCTGGTTCCCGTTCTGCGTGTACACCTCTGACGGCGAGACCTGCGCAACGTCGGTGCAACAAGGTATGTCCATGTAGTCTGTTCTCACGTGGAATCTTTAGTCACTCAGCTTGTGTGATGTCTTTGCATCAGTTCTTCACCGCATCTTCCCGTTCGCACGCGGACTCTTTGAAGACAAAGTGGCGAATTTCTGGTGTGTGCTGGATCTCGTCTACAAGATCAAGCGCCACGTCACTCCCGTGGAGCAAATGCGACTGTGGTGAGTTAAAAGAAAGGAACAAAACTATATTTACTGTGTACTAATGGCATTGACTGATTCATCTACTAACCAATGTCTGTATGGACCAATGTAGCACGCTTGCCACGTTCCTTGGGTTCCTGCCGTCTGTCGTGGACCTCATCCGTCGGAAACCCACGCGACTGCGCTTCATCCTCGCGCTCGCAAACTCGTCGCTGTCGTTCTTCCTCTTTTCGTTCCAGGGTGAGATATAAAGTGAGACGCTTTCGATGGTATGGTTCTTAGTCTCATTAACAACGTTTGTTGTTTCGTGCTTGCTAGTGCACGAGAAAACGATCCTGATCCCGCTGTTGCCCATCTCGCTGCTCTTTGGATACAACTCGCTCTTGGCTGGCTGGTTCAGCTTCGTGTCGACGTTCAGGTAAGCTAGTCTGCCATCTTTTGACTCTGGATGGAATTATGAAAGCCTTCTGACCCTTTGTCGCTCTGTGTATGAATATGATCACAGTATGTACTTCCTGCTCAAGAAAGACGGACTCGTGCTGCCTTATTTCGCGCTGCAGCTTTTCTTCTTGAGCATCGGCGTGCTGCCGTTCCTCGCAAAGAAGTCGTATCTCCACATCAATGGCATTGCGTCTGCGCCAGGATACTGTGTCGACGGTACGCCACACATGCTGTTCCGGGTCTACGTCGCGGTGAGTTGGACTTGGTACTCTGTTGTTTCTTGAAATCTCATCTGACATTGGCCTTGCCACACTTGTTGTTGGTTTTGTATTGCAGGTGTCGATTGTTGGCGTTGCAGCTATCCATTTGGCCCAGGCGGTGATCGCGCCACCTGCTCGCTACCCGCACATCCATGACTACCTCTTTGCTGCGTACTCGTGCGGTCACTTCCTGCTCACGCTCGGCTACTGTACCTACTGGCAGTGGACTGTGAAGGACGATGAGACTGACGACAGCAGCGAGCATCAACACTCGACAAAGAGCAAAATCGAATAATTTCCTTCCCTAGAGCAGGAGTGTTAGTGGGCCAGACTGAGTTGTAAAAACGTAGGATCCGTTGTTAGCTGCTCACAAAACGCGCTTATTATCCTACTTGATGACACAGTCACGACACCACGCTCTTGACTCACTTCATGGCATCCAGCAACTTGATCTGCTTCTTCAGTCGCGCCTTTTCGTCCTTGAACGCTTGCAACTGTTAAACCAACATGGAAACACAATCACAGAAGTCTAGTGAGTCATCAATTCAGTAAATAATCGAGTACGACGAGAGCAATTAAGCATTCGTCTTTACCAGCAAGCGGTCTTCTTCGGTCAGTGGAGCTCTCGCTTTCTTCAGCTCTGCCAGGTACCCTGCCTCGTTCTCACGCGCCTCGACCAAAAGCTTTTCCAAAGTCGCCTTCGATTCGCTAGCGATTGGACGGCGCTTGCCCAGGAACGCTTCTGTAAAGCGATAAAACATTGCGTCATCGTGCAGTCAGTGGCGTGCTTCACTTGGCTCTCATCATGGTGACCTCAAAGCCCAACGAACCTTCGCTCTTCAACTCGTCGTCCTTGGCGCTCGTCGCGCTCTCCACGACGCCGACGCTCTCTTTCTTCTCTGCTGACGAGCCCGAAGGATAGCCCGCCTGTTGCGCGCGCCACTTCTCATACTCTTCGAGGCTCATGCCGTGACCCTGTGGCTCCTGGATCGGCAAGAACTTCTTCACGCTCGCGGGGAGCACGTCCGGGTCGTAGTACACGTACGCAGCTCCACTGTACATCACCACAGACAGCATACCACAAACACATATTCGTATTAAGTCATTCGCCACATAGCGCTATACGGCATAATAGAGAGAGAGAAAGCAGCTTACCCGATCGCACCAGCGATGCCCAACAGGCTGAAGAACGACGAGTTGTCGCTGCTGCCGGCTCCTTTTGGCGGTGCGTAGCTGAATCGACGGACGTGGCGCAGCATCTACACATGCACACATCACTTCTTGAGAATCCCATGAACAACGTAGCGTGATCATCACAAACGCACATAGTCACCACCGCACCATATTGCTTTCTCTATCTATCTCCTTGGCTGATTGATCACTTGAGTTTCTGGAAGCTTGGTCACCGCAATGATTGATACTCTCAACCTAGAGCCATGTCTATGCACCGCCTAATCTTACGTGTCACACACTATAAACATCATAGCTCTCCAAACGCTCGGTAAAAAACACTACATTAGGTCCGTCGATCTTCAAGACAAGCGTCCAGAGACGAGACCTTATCACCTTATCCTGTTTGCCCATCAGTTCTGCTCAAGTTCTCCTGGTCCAGAGCGCGCCAATCCCCATTATCCATTATCAGCCCCGTGCCTGCCCAGGAAGCTCTGAGTGGAAGCCACCAGATTCAAAAGCAGAAGGCAGCGTCGATGCTGAGCCGCCGCTTCGTCGCACACGCCACCTCCTCCGCATCCGCATTCGCGCTTCCCACTCGCAACGCACTCGTCAGCACCCGTCGCCGCGCCATGAGCTCCTCCTCTTCTCCAAAGTTCCAGATCGCGCTCTGCCAGATCGCTGTCGGCGACGACAAGCAGAAGAACATCGCGACCGCCACGGCCGCCGTGACCAAGGCCGTGGAGAACGGCGCCAAGGTCGTGTCGCTGCCGGAATGCTGGAACTCGCCGTACGCCACGTCGTCGTTCCCGCAGTACGCTGAGGCGATCCCGACGTCCAAGGCGCAGCTCCAGGAGGCGGAGCACCCGTCCACGTTCGCGCTCTCGAAGCTCGCGCAGCAACACCAGATCTACCTCGTCGGCGGCTCGATCCCAGAGAAGGACAGCGACGGTGGCGTGTTCAACACGAGCGTGATCTTCTCGCCCGAGGGTGAGATCCTCGGCAAGCACCGCAAGGTGCACCTGTTCGACATCGACGTGCCCGGCAAGATCACGTTCAAGGAGTCGGACACGCTCTCGGCGGGCAACTCGGTCACGGTCTTCGACACGCCGTACTGCAAGATCGGCGTGGGCATCTGCTACGACATCCGCTTCCCGGAGCTCTCGATGCTGATGAAGAAGCAAGGCGCCAAGGTGCTGATCTTCCCCGGCGCGTTCAACCTCACGACTGGTCCAGCGCACTGGGAGTTGCTGCAGCGCGGACGCGCGGTGGACAACCAGCTCTACGTCGCGGCGGCGTCGCCAGCGCGCGGCCCTGAGGGCGGCTACCAGGCGTGGGGCCACTCGTCCGTCATCTCGCCATGGGGCGAAGTCGTGGCCACGTGCGGTCACGACGAAGCGATCGTGTACGCGGAGATCGACCTGGAGAACGTGGACGAGATGCGCCGCAACATCCCCACGGGCTCGCAGACGCGATCTGACATTTACGAACTGGTTCAGAAGAAGTGATTAGAGACCGTCACTCGGAAATCTGTTTGCTACTTACGCTCCAGCAGTCAGCCATTCACACATAAAATATATCTGTCTCTGAGTACTGCAGCTGCGACTCTGAACTTCCATTGCTTTGCTCCTTGATCTGGATCTGGAGACAGCAGCGTGAGAATAGCTATGCTTTACTGTGGATTGTGGGTGTCTCCGATTGTCGATAGAGTCGAATGCGAATCTCGTGCTCTTCCACCCCCATTCGACTGCCCAATCCAGCGAGGAGTTTATGGTGACACCAGAAACAAGCTAAGAGTTTGTGCACCAGAGGGCGACCAGGTTTCAAAGAAAGTGAAAGTGACACTGCTATTATAGCTCCATCGACTGTAGCTACCGTCGACCATGTTGTCACGAAGAGGCTGAACAAACGCATCACACAAAGAAACTTGTAGCAGCGTTTCTTGCGTACGAGATTGAATCTGGATAGCAATTTCTCTTTTCTCGGGCAAGTCCGCGTCAGGATGGCGCTCATGTAGCCACTCGGCTTCACGTTTTGCACCGCACAGAGTCAATCAGCACGTCTTGACCTCGTCAAGGTGCATCTCCAGCACCGCCGTGAATCTGTTCAAACGACCGACTGTGATGCGCTGTAGCGAGAGGAAGTTTACGCTCGAACGGGAACGAATTCAAGAGAACATCGCTTGAGGTTGATCTCTGAGCAAGTCCAGGTGCAAGAGTGCTTTGACATTCTGCTGTTTCAGTTTTTCTTCACCTTACGATCAAGACTCGAGTCCAATCTGGTGCTAATTTGCTACTCTAAACTCTGCCTCTCTCTCTCTCTCTCTCTCTCTCTCAATCTTAGAACCGATTCAGCCACTCCATCTCGCGGTCGAACACGGCGCGGTTTTCGTCCGACTTGGCGTTCTTGCGCTGCTTGAACTGGACGTTTGGGGAATACTGCAATAGTAGCACACACAAAGCAAAACACAACAACTGTCAGTACACACTCACAAAAGTAAAGCAAAAGCCACAACACCAGACGACCCAAGCATTCGTGCCTTGAGGTTGAGATGCCGGGTCACTTGCGCGCGGATCCAGCGCTCCTGGCTCTGCAGGCGACGCTCGATGCCCGCCACTTTGCGCTTCGAGATCGTCTGGTTCTCCGAGTTTTGGCGCTGCGGCTCCCAGAAGAGCACCACTCGGCGGAGATCTGGCGCCACGCTCGCCTGTTATGTAATCCAAGGCATACCAGCGGATCAGTATCATACTTGCATCATAGGAACACACAGATGTATAAATGAAAAATGTTGATAGCAGTACCTCGACAATGTTGGCGACGACGTCGGTCGCGTTTGAGTCCGAGTCCTGCAGCAGCAGTGTCTGCACAAAGTCGACGACCGAGAGCTCAATGCGCTCTTGGCGGTAGGAAATGCGGTCGACGTTCACTTTCTTCGGCTTCTTCTCGAGCGGCGCCGAGTTCTTTGTTTCTACGTAACGACATAACGCATACGATGGTTAGAAAGCGCCAGCATACAGCATTAGTGAACGCCAATAACAAGGTTAAAATGACGTACTTGGGAGGGCCATCGACTCCGCGTTCTTTCCAGTGCGAGACGCGCCAGGCTGCAGGTCGTCGAGCACCTTCAGGAGCTTCTTCTTCGAGATTCGCTCGGTCGCACGGTCGATCTCGATCTCGTCCTCTGCCTCAGCGCCGTCAAAGCTATCGTCGTTGTCATCACCACCATCGTCATCATCCTCGTTGTCATCGAAGTCCGCAGCCGAGCGGCCCTTGTTGGCCTGGCGCTTGTCGTACGTCTGCATCTTCCGCTCGAACTCCTCCGGCTCCAGCGTGAACAGGTCGTCCACTTCGCTCAGGAACTCTTCGGTCTCCTTGTCGTTCACATCGTCATCGTCATCGTCGTCGTCGTCTTCCTCGAGAGCTCCCATTCGGTCCTGCTCCTGCGCGCCGAACCGCGCGCTCTTCTTGCTGCCCTTCTGCATCTGGTTGAACCACTCCTCGATCTCCTTCTCGTCATCCTACCAATAACGACACACACACACAAGTCAGCACACTTAGCTCATGTTGTAAACTCACAATAGGCTATCGTAGAATGACGATGTAGCTGCTCACCTCGTCGACTTCGTCTTCGCCAAACACAGCCTGCGTCTTCTTCACGGACGACGGGCTCACGGGACCGCTGCGCTTGCTCTTTCGCGCGAGAGCGATGTCGGATGCGTGGAAAGCGCGCTTCTGTTGCTGTTGGTAGTAGTGGTGCTGGCGCTGGTGGAGACGCGCAGGAGCGGCCAGCGCACGCTGCAGCGCCGAGCGAGCGAGTCGTCCGCCTTGCGCCATGCTTGTTTGTTGCTCAAAGAGATGCTCCACTCTGACCAAACCAATCAAAGTGTCGACCACCCTATTACCCTCAATAGCCCATTCACACCATTCCGTGGATAATTGAGTGGAGCAATGGGTGAGTTAATGGGTGATGGAATGGCTGCTCTGATTAGAGAACCCCGTCGCACACTGTACCCAGCCAGACATTCGCGCCAATTGCACACGAACCAACGTGGCCAGCAACCACGTTGGAAAGCCTTGCCATTCGTTGAGCTCCACACATCACGCTGACGTGTTTCTTCAGATGCCTTTACCTGAAGGGTCAAATGAACAAATACCGTACTGGGAAGCGAAGTGAGAGCGGAAAAGGAAGAGGAGAGAGTTCAGTATCGTCAGAAAAGACCGGCGATTGTTCCTTGCGATAACTGCAGCTCTACATTGGAAATGCGATATCTGGGCCGACGCTCAGTCGTTCAGTCAGCTGAACAACGAAACGTTGGTCCAGAATACCAGGTTTTGACTGGAAGTGTCTTGCGCTCGAATTCTACTTCATGCAGAAATGTCGTCGGAACAACATGCGAACCATGGTTGCTGAGTCTTCATCAAATCTGTCTTGGTGATCCTCACTCACTCACTCACTGGAAAATGAACTCGCAGCCACACGATTCGCGGCAGGCACGCTCCCTCGAGCGAATCACAATCCCCTTCTAACTTAGGCGCTTTCCATTCCTTAATTTCGGATTCAGATCTCCTCACCGTTCCCATTCCGCCTTCTGACGGTGGCCACACGTCAAAAAAACTTGAATCCTTACTTTCGGCGTCACCTCGAAACTAATTCAGGCATCTGTCCGTTTTCTCCACTTCTTTTTGGCTACCGACACAGATCGCCTCTGTTTTTCGAGTCAAACCGGGATTTTTGGGTGATGACGTTTACAGCTGCCCACCCAAACGCAACAGGGACATGTTGCGTGTGCTGTGCTGTGTGTTTGCTTCCTCTGGTTCTCTCATTTCTGGATTCGCACCGTGGGGAAGAAGTCGAAGGCTTCCAAGCACCAGATCCAAGCCTCCGCCACGCCCGCTATGACCGCCACAGCAGCAGCAGCAGACGAGCAGGAGCTCGTGCCGCTCGTGGGCAAGCGCGTGGTCGGCGGCAGCTTCTTCAATGACGGCGAGTGCGTGCCCGAGGCGGAGGACGTGCCCTCGCTCACCTCCTCGCAGCACCGCCTCGACGAGGACAACGTGGTCTTCCTCATCGTCCCGGGGCTGGACGACGACGCCACCGCGAGCGAGATCGTGAGCGGACTGCAGGCGGCACCGGGCGTGCGCAGCGTGCAGCTCGACCTCCACGAGAAGCTGCTCAAGATCGAGAAGACCACGCGCGTTGACGAGATGGTGGAGGCCGAGCTCGCGGAGGTCGTGCGCCACGTGACCCCGGGCAAGCTCGTCGCGTACCCGGTGTGGCAGCACCGCGACCGCATCGTCAAGCTCCGCATTGAAGGCATGCGCTGCATGACCAACTGCGGCACGCAGGTGATCCGAGCGTTGGAGAAGATCCCTGGTGTGCTGCACATCCACGTCGACTCGCAGTCCAAGACCGCGGACGTGGCGCTCGCGAAGGGATCGACTGCGACGGAGGTGGACCTCATCAAGTACATCCGCGCGGCGAACCCTCGCTTTGACGCGTTCATCGCGAAGGACACGGCGCGCGAGCGCTCCAACTCGATGCCGAACGCGGTGCTCTTGAACGTCGAGGGCATGAGCTGCGCGAAGAACTGCGCGACCAAGGTCCAGAAAGCGCTGAGCGACGCCGAGGGCGTGATCGAAGCGACTGTGGATTTCAAGAACAAGCGCGCGACCGTCATTCTGGCGCCAGAGAGTGAGCTCACTGAGGACGACCTAATCGCGCTTGTCGCCAGTGCGGGGGAAAAGTTCAGTGCGTCGCTGTACCAACCGTTCACTGGCCACGACTCGCGCGTCGTGCACTTGAACATCGAAGGTATGAGCTGCGCGAAGAATTGCGCGCGCAAGGTGCAAGACGCGCTGAATGACGCGTCGGGCGTCATCAGCGCCAAGGTGGACTTCACGAGCAAGCTGGCGACCGTGTTCCTGGAGCCAGGGAGCCGCCTTAACGAGACGGATCTGATTGAGATCGTCCAGTCCGCCGGTACAAAGTTCTCGGCGTCCCTGACGACACCAGCTCGCGGTCCACGGACTGTGCTATTGGGCATCAGCGGCATGAGCTGTGTGAAGAACTGCGCCAAGAAGGTGGAGTCTGCGCTGGCAGGCACACCGGGCGTCGAGAGCGCAAAGGTGGATTTCACGCTCAAGCACGCGACGGTCGTTCTCAAACCCACGAGCAACTTGTCGGACGCCGACTTGATCCAGGTCGTGCGCGATGCTGGCGCCAAGTTTGACGCGTCGCTGTACATCCAGGCGTCGTCCCCACGCAACGTGCTGCTTGACGTCAGCGGCATGAGCTGCGCGAAGAACTGCGCGACCAAAGTGCAGAAAGCGCTGAGCGAAGCTGAGGGCGTGGTCTCTGCGACCGTGGACTTTGCCGCCAAGCGCGCCACTGTCCAAGTGGACCCCGTGAGCGCTCTGACGAACTCGGATCTTGTCAAGATCGTGAAGAGCGCTGGCGCCAAGTTTGATGCTGTGGTGGTGTCATCGTCCTTGTCGAGAAGCCAGTCTGCTGCGAAAGCACTTGCGGAGAAACGGAATGCCATCGGAAGCAAAACGAGCTCCGCCAGCCGCGTCTTCAGCTCCAGTTCATCGTCGGACGGCGATAGCACGCGCGGCGGCGACGATGTGGCGGTCTCGATCAACGACGTCGGCGGTAGTGACATCGGCGAGGTCGTGCTGCTCATCGGCGGAATGACGTGCAACTCGTGCGCGAACTCAGTCGAAGGCGCGCTGAAGCAGGCGGACGGCGTGATCTCCGCGGTCGTGAGCTTCGCAACCGAGAAAGCCACGATTCGCTTCGACAAGGACCTGGTCGGCATCCGCACGCTGGTGGAAACGGTCGAAGACATTGGCTACGACGCGTCGTACGTCTCTGGTGCAGAAGCGCAGAAAGCTCTGGGGGACCAGCGCGCGAAGGAGATCACGCGGTACCGCAACGATTTCTTCGTCGCCGTGCTGTTCACGTTCCCGATCTTGCTCATCATGATGGTGCTGGGCAATATTGAGCCGATCGAGAGCGGACTCATGTCCATCGTGTTCCGCGGCGTCTCGTGGATGGCGCTGATCGTGGCGATCCTGGCGACGCCCGTGCAGTTTTACTCGGCGCGCCGCTTCCACGTGGACGCCTGGAAGGGGCTGAAGAACCGCATGCTGGGCATGTCGTTCCTGGTGTCCATGGGCTCGAACGCGTCGTACTTCTACGGACTCTTCAGCATGATCCGCAGCTGCGTGCTGGACGAGTCGAGCGTGGCGAGTCCCGACATGTTCATGACCGCGTCCATGCTGGTCGCATTCGTGATCCTGGGCAAGTACCTTGAGGCGATCGCGAAGGGGAAAACGTCGGAAGCGCTGAGCAAACTCATGGATCTCCAGGTCAAATCGGCGAGTCTGCTCATCATGAGCGCCGACGGCAGCAGAGTGGTGGAAGAGAAAGTGGTGCCGATCGACCTGGTGCAGCGCGGAGACATCCTCAAGGTCGTGCGCGGCAGCTCGGTCCCTGCGGATGGCGTCGTGGTGTACGGCGAAGGCCGTCTGAACGAGTCGATGCTCACGGGCGAGTCGAAGACCATCAAGAAGAGCACGGGCGACAAAGTGCTCGGCGCGACTGTGAACGTCGAGGGGCTCTTCCACATGAAGGTCACGGGCGTGGGCAACGACACGGCGCTGAGCCAGATCATCCGTCTCGTGGAGGACGCGCAGACGTCGAAGGCGCCGATCCAGGCGTACGCGGACTACATCGCGTCGATCTTTGTCCCGTCGGTGCTCGTGCTCTCGTTTCTCACGTTCCTGGTCTGGTACGTGCTCTGTCTGACCGAGACGATCCCGAAGAGCTGGATCCCAAAGACCGACGGCTCGTTCGTGTTTGCGTTCAACTTTGGCATCGCGACGCTGGTGGTCGCCTGTCCGTGTGCGCTTGGGCTCGCGACGCCCACTGCGGTCATGGTCGGCACGGGCGTCGGCGCGGAGCACGGCGTGCTGATCAAGGGCGGCGAGCCGCTCGAGGCCGCGCACAGCATCGACACGATCCTGTTTGACAAGACGGGCACGCTCACGGTCGGCGAGCCCGTGGTCACGGACGTGGTCATCCTGAGCAAGAAGCTGAGCGCGGAGGAGCTGATCGTGATGGCCGGGTCGGCGGAGCTGAGCAGCGAGCACCCGCTGAGCAAAGCGATCATCGACTACGCCAAGTTCATCTCCAAGTCGCTCGACCAGCCGACCGAGTTCTCGGGCGTCTCGGGCCGCGGCATCTCGTGCAAGGTCGGCGCGCATCACGTCGTGATCGGCAACAAGGAGTGGATGATCGACAACAGCATGGAGCGCATGGACAGCATCGTGCTGTACCAGGCCACGCTCACATTCCAGAGCGCCGGCAAGACGACGATCTACATGGGCGTGAACGGCGAGCTGAGCGCTGTATTTGGCGTAGCAGACGCGCCGCGTCCGGAAGCCATCAAGACGATCAAGAAGCTCACGCAGATGGGGCTCGACGTGTGGATGGTCACGGGCGACAACGCGCGCACGGCGATCACGATCGCGGACCAGCTGGGCATCAAGCGCCGCAATGTGATGGCCGAAGTGATCCCGTCCGAGAAGTCGTCCAAGGTGAAGAAGCTGCAGAGCCAGGGCCGCGTGGTCGCGATGGTCGGCGACGGCATCAACGACTCGCCGGCGCTCGCGCAAGCCAACTTGGGCATCGCGATCGGCGCCGGCACGGAGATCGCGGTCGAGACCGCCGGCATGGTGCTCATGAAGTCGAACCTGGTGGACGTGATCACGGCGCTCGACCTGTCGCGCACGATCTTTAACCGCATCCGCTTGAACTACGTCTGGGCGCTCGGGTACAACTGCCTGTTGATTCCGCTCGCGGCGGGCCTGCTCTTCCCGTGGGGCTTCCGCATCCCGCCGATGTTCGCCGGCGGCGCCATGGCGATCTCGTCCGTGTCTGTGGTCACGTCGTCGCTGCTGCTGCGCTACTACAAGCCGCCGGTGCTGCCGCAGGACTTTAGCGTGCGCGAGCACAAGTCACTGCTCTTCAAGAAGCCGTTGGTCACCACGCCGCTGCTCGCCTCGAGCAGTCTGGAGTAAGGAAGGAGGAGCAGGAGGTTGGATATTGCAGTTTTGCTTGCCTCTCTCTCTTTGTCTTTCTCTCGCCCAGTGATGCTGCAGTGGTGGTGGCTGGCGGCTAGTGAATGGCGCACATCAAGCGCGGGGGGTTAGATGCATTTCGTAGCTTGTGGAATAGAGGAGGAGGAGGAGGATTGCATGGCGTCTACATAAATGAATGATGAATACACGCGCATTTTACTGTTTGACGCAGCCTTTAAAGATCAAAGTGTGAATGTGTGTGGTCCACACAATTTCCCGCCAAAAATGAATGCTGGTTCGACTGGCAGTCCAAAAATCAAACAGAGCCAAAAGATAAGGCAAGAAGAGAGAGATGGAGAAGGTGCATGAAGACGTCAAGGCGCCTGTGTCTGAAGCGCATGCCGCTAGTGAGCCGCAGCAACAGACAGAAGGACAGCAGGAGCTGCCGGTGCTGAGCAAGCGCCAGCGCAAGAAGCAGCTGCGCGCGCAGGAGTCGCAGGCGGCGCGCCAGGAGCACAGGAAGAAGGCCAAGCGCGATCATAAGCAGGACGCCAAGGGCTTCCAGACACCAGTGGCCGAGTACACGTTCGCGAATGGTGCGTTGCGTTCATTTCGCTCATTCACGTGTGTGCCATCTGTTACAGCCTACGCTCATTATGCTCGCTGCTTGTCTTTGTATTGTATGTGCAGGGTACCGCATGGTGAAGCCGTACGTGTACGAGTTCCGCACGCACGCCAAGGAGCGCTGGTACAACAGAGAGCTGCTCGATGTGTTCATCGCCGAGTTTGGCGCCAACTCGCCCGAGTACTACGTACGTACAATCTGTCGCGCGTGTCGTGTGGTTCACTGTGGATTGCTGATGTTTGTTAATGGGAAATCGTTCGATGGCGCCTTACGTAAATATGAGCAGAAATTCGCGATCCAGTCGGGACGCATCACGGTGAACCACCAGATCGTGCCGCCGGACACAAAGATCAAGAACGGCGACCTGATTATCCACAAGGCGCATCGCCACGAGCCACCCGTCTCAGGCGAACAGGTGGCGATCGTGCACGAAGACGACGATGTGGTGAGCGGGGCTCTTATCGATTCATCAGGCTTGTCTTGTCTGTATGTGCTGTTCTCTCACCACCATACGCATGATATCTCTGTATATTAATCTTCAATGCATGTAGCTGGTGGTGTGCAAGCCCCCGTCGATCGCGACGCACCCGTGCGGCGCCTACCGCCACAACTCCTTGCACTCGATTCTGCAGCACATGCGACCGGATCTGCCACTACTCCACATTGTCCATCGCCTCGACCGTCTCACTTCAGGTGAACTTCTTACCCACTTGCGTACTAGAAATGGTGACTTCTTGGATGCGGTTTATCTCATTGGTGCTCACTCACTACTGTGTTCGCTGCTATAGGAATCGTGCTGTTCGCCAAGAACCCTGCAAAGGCGAAAGCGCTGTCGCTTTGCATCTGTACGTGCTTTCTTCCTTGATCCGTCCCCACCAGGCACCCACACGTCGCACTGACACTGCGTTCGTTATGCTCTCTCTCATCTTCCTCATTAGCTGAACGCCAAGCGCAAAAGACGTACTTGGCCCGTGGTCGCGGACTGTTCCCCACGGAGTTTATGCCCGAAGTGCAGCAGAAGATCATCCAGGACGCGCAGCAAAAGTGTCCAGCCAGCAGCATCACGTTCACGCCCGAGACGAACGAGATGCTCATCAGCTGCCCACTGCGCTGCCTGTCGGCGCGCGACGGCGTGTGGGAGTGCCACGCTGAGGGGAAACCTTCGGAGACGATCGTGAGCCTCGTGGCGAACGGCAACGCGACGTGTCTCGTGAAGTGCAAGCCCATCACCGGCCGCACGCACCAGATCCGCCTGCACCTGCAGCTCATCGGCTTCCCCATCGCGAACGACCCGTGCTACGGCGGGGAGCTGCACTTTGGTGAGAGCCAGGCACGCTTGGCCGAGATCGCAAAGGCGAAGGAGGTGAAGGACCAGCTCCCGCCCAAGAAAGACGGCGAGTTCTCGACCCCAAAGCAGGAGACCGAGAGCGAGGACGAGTTCATGCAGCGAACGTGCTCGTGGTGCTACATCGGCGCAGACGAAGCGTTCAACGAGACGCAGCTGCACTGCTCCAAGATCTGGCTGCACGCGCTGGAGTACGAGGTTCGTATTCGTGTCTTATTTGTGTGGTTAATGGTGCAAGATGTATGGAGAATCCCCACCTTATGTGTGTGCATCTATTTACTTGGCGTTTACAGCTCGATGGACAGGTGTTCCAAGCGCCAGAGCCATCCTGGGCAACACCGTCCGACGCCTACTAGCTGATTTACTTGCCAGACTTAGACCCTAAAGGCGCTCTCGAGCAGCTGCGCGTAGTCCAGTTGGCAGTTGTTGGTAGGGAAGTACGCGTCGGCGATCGCGTACGTGTCATCGTCCGAGAGCGTCGGCTCAATTGCTAGCACGGCGTCCATGAACTCTTCCTCGCCCAGCATCCCGGTCTTGTCTTTGTCTCGTTCTCGCAACGCCTTGCGCAGCTGATACTTACGCGAGCCAAACACGCGTCTGAGGATCGCCACGTCCCGAGCATCACTTGATCCAGAAGTACTCCGTGGAGCTGCCAATGCCCTACTACTCGAGTGCTGCTGTTGTGGCTGAAGCTGTAGCTTGGAAGCCTGGAACTGGAGCTTAGGCACCGTTGGTGGCTGTGGCGTTGCTCTGCGTGATGAGTAGTCCATCGTAGCTCCTGGTGGCTCGCAGTGCTGAGCGAACTCGTCTTGATTGAAATTGAACTTGGACGGCTTTGGACCTGCAGACCCTGTTAGAAGCTCGCAGGGCTCCTGGGTCACGCCGTGGGTCTCCAGGTAGTAGTCGCGCGTGAACGGGTCGCAGTCCTCCAGCAGGAACTTGCGCGAGAGGATCGTGACCCACTCGCCGCAGCGCAGGTCTCTGTCTGTGAGCAGCTGTTTCCCGCTGGGGCACTCGTCGAACAGCCTGGGGACCTGGTTCAGGTCGTCCCGAGCCACTCTTCTCCGTGAGATGAGCACCGCAAAGTGATGGTGGCCGCCAGAGACCCCCATGCGCTCGCGAAGCAGCTGCTGCTGGTGCTGGATGTGCTGCGGCTGGTGTGGCCCGACCTGCTCCTTGGGCTCAACCACCTCGATCGTGTCGTCGCTCAGGTAGTAGTGCAGCACGTACCTGCGCGTCTCCGGGTAGAGCGGATGCGGATGCGGATCGTGCCACGAGACGTAGAAGCGCAGCACTTTCTGGGCGTTCTCGTGGAACTTGCGCGTGGCCTCGGCTTTGCTCTCGGCGGCGGACGCAGCCTTGGCCTTGAGTCGGAGCTTGATCGCCTCGATCTCGTCCACGTATGCGCTGTGATCGTCCGGGTACTTGCGCGGCGAGTCCAGTGGGGACCCCAGCGCTTCTTCATAGAACGTCCGCGTCGCGTCGTCGCAGTCGACCAAGTGGAACACGTGGCCGTAGAGCTTCACGCCCTCGCCGCCGATGCGGAAGTCCTCCGGTGCGAATTTGCAGCCATTGGCTTTCAACGCGACCGTGCGCTTCATGAACTCGCCCTGCGCCATGCCCGAGTTGGCGACCCGCGGCTCGGAGATCGAGAGCGCGCAGTCGCTCAGGTAGAAGCAGAGCACGACGCGCCGCGTGCGCAGCGTCTCGCGGCCGAGCTCGACCGCCTTTCCTGGAAGTAGCCGTAGAAGCGCTGCACCTGGCGGTCGTTGGTGATCCACTTGGGCTGTGTTGTATCGACGCGGTGGTCGTCTTGAACCTGGTTGCCAGAGCGGAGCTGGTTGAGCTTGGACGCAAAGTTGTCCTGCTGTCCGTTGACTTCGTGGCCCAGGGCTTTGCCCACGGACATCTGCTCGAGGATCTGCCGCTTGCGGAAGTTGGCCCTCGTCCTCTCCCAGTGGTGCGTCGACATCATCCCCGGGATCAGCGGCACCATATTGTTGGTGGAGCTATTGCGCTGCATGAGGGTGGGCGACACGAAGAGCTCAAATGCGTGAGACTTAATGTGTAAATGAGGCTGAATGCGCTCAAGAACTCGCTATTCTTGGAGGTGCACCTTCAAAATGAAAGACCCAAAATGGGTTCATAGTAATGTCAAGTTGAGACTTTGAAAACGACACGGCATTGTGACAGAAATTGACTTGATTTTTGTATGCGAGGTGAGGGAAATGACTGGTCATTTGAGCCCATCCGTGTGACGATGAGATCAGGTGATGTGAGCTTGCTGGAGTGTCCATGAAGATGTATGGTGATCATAATGCGTGAAGGTTGTTTTTTGAAAAAAGGAGATATATATTTTAATGAAGAGATGAAATGGAGCTACGGTCTGTCTACTGCTTGGCTGAGCTCTGGTGGTGCTGGGGTTATGCTTCGATCTCCCGCATGGATACCAAGCAGCCACTTCCACAGCAACCACCCAGTGCCCACCAGGACTGGACGCTCTCCTCCTCCTTCCTACAGAGAGGACGAGAGAGCGAGAGGGTTAACTATACACTTTATTCCGCTTTCTTGTTCTTCTTGCTCTTCTTCTTCTTCTTGTCTGCGTCGGCGGCAGCTGGGGCTTCCTCTACAGGGGCGGCGGCTTCTGCCTTCTTGTCCTTCTTGCTCTTCTTGCTCTTCTTCTTTGGCTTCTCCTCCTCCTCGGCCTCGTCGTCCTCGACCACAGCCGCGCGCTTCTTGTCCTTCTTCTTCGAGTCCTTCTTCTCGCCCTTCTTCAGCTCGTCCGACACGAGCTGCATCACGTCCGCGTTCTTTCGTGGCGCAGCGCCACTCTCGTAGAAAGCGAGACGCTCCTCGACCTGCTCGCGCATCTGGTCGCCGTACTTGGTGGTTGGCTCGTCGATGAACGAGTCAATACGGGACGCGATCGCGCACTTGTTGGCCAAGTAGCGCGAGATGCGGCCTTTGTTCTTGGCGGCAGCGCGGCCGATGAACGTCGAGTGGAACAGCAGACCGTACTTTGGCGTGTTGCCGCGGGTCTTGAGCGCGCGGAAGAGCGCCTTCTCGGCACCGAGGATCTGCACGGTCGACGCTGGGCACTTGGCCAGGTTGGTCAGCGAACCGGCGTGCGAGATCAGACGCGCACCAACGGTCTCACCGATGAGCGACGCAAGGTTCGGCGCGACGGTCGACATCTTGGACACCAGGTACTCGTGGAGCTGGCGACGGTACTCAGCGAGCTTGATGAGACGCGTGGTGAAGTTGTCGACGTTGATCATGTCGATCTCCGACATGTCCATGCCCATGGACGAGCGCGACGCGTGCAGGATCTGCTGCGCCTTCTCCTCGTCGAGCACAATCGACTTGAGGCCGTCGAGCTTGTCTTCCGAGAGCGTGTTGCGGTTCTTGATGAACGACGCGCAGCGAGCGTACACGTAGTTGTCGTTCACGATCTTGACAAGCTCTGGGAAGTGCCACGAGTACCACTCACGGACGCGCATGGCGAACGTGTTGATGTCCTTGTCCATCTGGTCCAGAAGCGCGATCGACTGGATGATCATGTTGTCCGCGCGGTTGACGTTGAATTTAACCTTGGCACGCGAGTAACTGTGGCCGAGACCGAGCTGCGCCTTGCCCAAGTTGCCGTTGTCGAGCTCCTTGACGAACTTGCTGAAGTGGAAACGCACGCCACGGAGGATCTCGACCGTGGTCTCGTTCGAGTTGCACGGCGCCTTGAGCTCGTCCGAGATGGCCTGCGACAGGTTCTTGTCCTGGATGCCGAGCGTGAACTTGGCCTTCTTGCCGGCCTTGACCTTTGGCAAGTTCATCTCCAAAAAGTTCTTGAGGTCCTCGCCGAGGATGCCTTCCGAGATGTTGTTGATGTTCTCGAGCGCGTTCTCCGCGGACGTGAACGGCTGGAACGCCTTGAGCTTCACGATGCGGCCGAACTTGGCCAGGTCGTTCACGCTCTCCTGCACTTCGGCGAGAAGCGTACCGATCTCCTCATGTTCCACGACTTCAAAGAGCGCGTAGCCCGAGGCCGACTCGAAAAGCACAAACTGGTTCACACCCTGCAACGCGCACCGTCAAGACGCAGCACATAGAGAGAGAGACAGACAATTGCATTAAACACCAGCGCACATATCACTTCAAGGCATACACAGCAGCAGCATTAGAGCCATCAGCAGGCGCGAGCCAAGAGCCACGGACGCACCATTTTCGCAGGACTGCTCGTTTCAATTTTGGAGCACCAACCGTCAAGGTGCGCGACTCGGCTTGGTTTTGCCTCGTGAGGTTTTAGTGAGGTTTTACACCAAAGCCATTGAAAAGGACTGGCGCACGCGCGATGACTGGTGAAGAGCTCCGATCCCTCGCTATGCCGATAGTCATGCGACGCGATCTGTTAAGGGAGGTGTTGCTACGAACCGATTTGGGTGGCTGGGTCGTCGGATACCGGTATACCGGTGCTAATGTGGACAAAGCGAAACGACGCGGCTGCCTGTGAGTGATCATCAAATGATGGGCTGATCGACAAGTCAATGGATGGATTGCAACTGATTGATAACGCCACAGAGAGGGATCTGTACATGCAGATTGAGAGCTACACGCCCGCACAGACGAGCACCAGTACGTGTGGACGGACGCAGCGGCGCGCAGTGTTTCTTCTTTGAGACGGAACCTCCACGCGTGGTGGCCACGCAGCTGCCGCATTCTCTTGGCAGCGGACTGTTCGCTTTGACCGCTGGAGCCAAGATGCCTGAATAAGATGGATGGGTGGCTTTTCTCTTTGTTCTTCGTTGTGAACGCTCGTTTTTATGGAGCAAACATGAGAGCGCTACTTCTCGTCTTGCTGCTTTCCCCACGCGGTGCGGCTTGTGTGCGCATGCAGCGGCTGCACACGTTCCTTCATTATCCAACTTGGCTTGAACCTGCAACGACCCAAGCACCTCCCACAGCAGCAGCAACATCAACTCTGCAGCCATGAAGCTCCTTGCACCACTCTGCTCCGCGCTCTTCATGCTTGTCGCCAGCAACAAGTTTGGTGCCGCGCAGGAAACATCTCCACCAGCCTCCGGTAACTCTTCGGCGACAGCCAATGAGCAAGCGCTGGGCAACTCTTCGGCGGCACCCACTGAACAAGCGCTCGGCTCCACCTCCTCCGAGCAGCTCTTCGGCACCGGTGGCGTTGGCGTCACGTGTGGTCCGCGCATCCGCAAGCCGTGGGACCGAATGCTGCCGCAGGAGAAAGAGCTCTACCTGCGCGCTATCGAGATGTCCATGGACAACGGCTTGTACATCAAGTTTGTCGAGATCCACACGGAGCAAATGACGACCGCTGAAGCGCACCGCACGTGCATGTTCATCTACTGGCACCGCCTCTTTCTGCTTGGCTTTGAGAACATGCTGCGGTCGTACGGGGGTGAATTCTCGTGCATCACGGTCCCGTACTGGAACTACGTCGACCACAATGCACTGTTCCTCAGCGGTGCGTGCAGAAGCATGGAAGACTGTTCGCCGATCCTTCGCGAGCTCGGCGGATCTCGCCCTGGATCAACGCAGACAGTGGACATCAACGGAACGCCAATCCAGGGAACTTGCGTCTCGGCGCGTCCAGCGAACCACTTCTGTGAATCGTCGGGCTTGCGCGGCAACCAGTGCGCTCGCTGCATCCCTCGCGGAGACTGGAGTGGCACTGACTTCCCGCCGACGGTCAGCGTGAGCTCGCTGCTGCGCCAGCTTTTCTCCTCGCCGACGATTGCGGGTGTGGCGACAAACCTCGAGCAAGGCGCGCACAGTAAGTTGTCTGGCTCGCCATTTCTCCCTGTTGGATGCTGTTTTACCTGTGCTAACAAGCGTCTCTGTTCCTTTCTCTTTTGCAGACACGATCCACAACTCACTGGCTGGTACAATGGCCAACTTGGAGGCTCCAGCTGACCCGATCTTCTTTTCGCACCACGCCACGCTCGACTTGCTGCACACGATTTACTACAAGTGCGTCGTCGGGAACACAACTCCGATGACGCTCCAAGCGAAGCTCCAGGATCCTCGTCAGTTCACGCAGTGCGCGCGACGCACGCCGCTTGGTGGTCGTTCTGTGGACCGCAACGTACTGCTTCCTCAGTCGAGCGTCTTGATTCGAAGCGGCGGGCAGACTGAGCAAGCGCTGTCGGTGTTTGAACCAATCAACCCTCTCGACCCGTTCTTCGCCGCACTGCCAGGCGAATACCTGAGTCTCTCGGATGTTCGTGACATTGGTGAGTTCAGCTACAACTACGAGATCACTGGACTGCTGGCTGACATGTACACGACGTGCGGTGGACTGACGAGCTTCCTGCAACCATCTGGACTCGCTGGGCTGAACCGGAACCTCCGCTCCGAGCAGTCCACGAACAGCGGAAGTTTGCTTGAGGCTGTGGTCGTCCCCAGCAAGGCTACGGACAACTGGTACCGCGAGGCATTCGAGGCTGCAGTGAATACGACTTCGCTGACCGAGGCGAGTAACGGCAACGTGATGGCGAACGCGCTGGCTGAAGTGGAAAAGATGACCTGCGTCTTCTACGACGAGTGCCGCGGCAAAGTGCGCGACTACAGCACTCAGTTCCGCCAAAAATTCCACCAGACCGGCTCTACCCCGTGCAGCAAGATTCTCGGCGCGATCAAAAGCGGCACGGATCAGATCAACGTCCCAGAGTGGCGCAGCATCTTTCTTCGCCATCTCGAGTGCGCGCATTAGTGATCGCGCAGCCGTGAGCGAGTGAGTGAGTGTCGTCTTTCTATCTGTAAGTAGCGTGTAAATGAATGAGTGTGAAGAGGAAAGAGTAGCTGCGTCAGAATAACAAAACACCAACGAAATATAGCATACCCGTCAGCAAAACTACGCGTTGTACGTACTCGTCACCCTCTTATTCGCCACTTGAAGTCGCAAGATGAAACCGCTCGACTTGATCAAAACCAGGTTGCTCCGAAACACACATAACCATCAGCTTTCTTTCACACACAAAAATCACCAACTGGCTGGCTGGCTTCCATTTATTTTGCTTCTACAACTGCTCCAACACTTCTTCAAAGAAGTTCACAAAACTGGTATCAATTTGCTCCTCGTCTTCTTCGCTTCGGGGCTGGAGGCTGAATCGCTTGATCGTTCCGACGATGGAACCGTCCTCCATATTGATGACCATCTCTACACTAAACACACATTGCAACTCGGTCTGATCAAAGAGATAACATCTGTTAGAGAGGCTCTCGTGACATATACCAAGGTGCGCAAATACAAAGAGAGACCCACCATTTCAGCGAAAAAGTAGAACTTGAAGAGGTGGTCCACAGAGCCACTCGCAAGGCACATCATGCAGTTCTTAGTAAATAGCTCGATCACGTCCTCTTTTTCTGGAATGTCTTTCAGCGTGTAGGATAGTGTCGCACTGCACAAAATAAAAAAAAGCTCATCGGTTAGACGACTCATCGATAGGAAAATGCACCACGGAAGCGCTTGTACGTACATTTCAGGTGAGCTCGCCCACAGCTGCTCGAACTTAGAAGCCTCAACGACAGGATTCTCCACCAAGTAATCGCGAGCGGACATTTGCTCATCTTCATCCTCTTCGTAAACCGCCTTGCTCTTGGTGGCGCTCGGTTGTGGAGGATACGCGCTCTGGTAGACTTGCTGGGGCTGCGTGTACGATTGTTGAACGTGTTCGCTCGTAGTCACCTGGTTTTGAACAAAGAACTGGTGGAACTTGTACTTCAAGATGTCCATGATCACCAAGTGACCATTGTCGTAGAGCAGTGAGTTCACGATCCACTTCAGTGTCACCGTCATGTCCGATTGTCCAGGCATGACCAAGATCTCCACCAAGAAAATCGTGCCATTTGATTTCTAAAATGACAAAAAGTGAAACAAACTGTCAGAGTCACGCCATATCGAACGAAGTTCTCAAGATCGATCCACCTTACCTGCTCAGCGAAAAACAGCCATTGCTGCTGTCCTCCGACTTTGCCATTCGACACGAACTTCACGCGAGACGACTCGAGGAAAGTTTGCAGCGCGGAAGGGTTGAACGAGCCCACCAACTCAGCCGACCACTCCTCCCTATTTCAAATAAACATACACACAAATGTTAGCATGCACATGTCCATCCATGCGTGCAAGGTGGGAACAAGCACTTACGATTCATTTGTCGACTCCCACAAGTCTGCAAACTCGTTCTGGCCGAGTGACGGATTCTCGTCCAGGAAATCTTCCGCTTGAACAGAAGGAGGCTTGGGACTTGAGCTTTGAGAGGCTCCCTTGCTCATGAAGTCAAAGCTTGTCGCAGAGTTACCAGACGGTCGGTCTGTTAAGCTCGTTTGAGATGAGGCATCGTCGTCACCATCAGTGCTGGAAATGAATCCGAACGCAGATCCCTTCACGACCTCGTCGTTTTCTGGTGCGCCGTTCGAGCCTGGTCCAGCGTTGGTCATAAAACTGAAACCTGAAGGACCATCGTTGCCATCACGCGTAGACGTGCCGTCGCTGATCGACGATCCGCTTTGCATATAGCGAGGGTGGTCTGGATACCCTTGAACGGTGCGCGGATTTTGCCATGGGGCAGGTGGAACATACCCGTTGTCCTGCGAGCGCGTATCAGACTCATCGTCGTCGTATTCGCTGCCGTAACGACTAGCGTTCGCCCCGCCAACTGTACTCCTTCGAGACGCACCGGAGTCGCTCGTAGTTTCAAACGAATCCGTTCTTCCCTGTTGCACGCCGTGTCCAGAGAGGAAAAGTTTCTTACCTTCATCGCTGAGCACTCGCTCCCGTGTGACTTTGTTGCTCGAGGTTGGAGGGCACGTGTTGAGGCTATCGTCTCCTGAAGTTTCCAAGTCGGAATCCTCGAATTGAATGTTGTCAGGATCCAATCGCACCGCAGCCATCAACTGCAAGATCTACAAAACCAAACGAAAAATCCCACATAAGACCAAACTGATGAGAAATCACAGGCGAATGATCATACCTTTCTTGCGTCCGCTCGGTAAATGCTGTCGTATCGCTGCTGCGAAAGGTGCGTGATCGTTGCCAGATTCGATTCGAACTCTTCGACACAGAGATTCTGCTTTAACAGCGTCATCGTGGTCAAGAACGCGTTTCGATGCACCTGTTGCGAAGTTCAAACGCCAAAATCGATTCGCATTGTCAGTAACAATCGCAGCCAAAATAAGATGATAACTATGCGCCTTGATCGACCAGGAGAAACGCAGAAGCGCAGTGAGACTTACATGGGCAGCATAAAACTCGTACTTGGCTTGAATCTTCTCCACCAGGAAGTCAGCCACTTCCTGCAAAATCAAGCACAATCGCATCGCACCATTTTCAGTACACAAAGCGCACACAATTCCATGACTTAGCAATTGATCAGTACCTTCTTTTCGTCGTCCGAGAGCTCCATCACTGCGGTGATAAACGTGTCCATCTTCTCGTCCGACAGCGTGCCGTAGCAGACATCGTTGACCAATTTGGTCACTGGCGCGGAAATGCGCGGTCGCGACGGCATCTTTGGCAGCACGCCCGTGATGCTGACTTTCGGCGCGCGCAGCTTCACTCGCCCCCACGATTTCTTCTTCGCCGCGCTCGCTCCATCAGCTGATGCACCTTTCAGGATGTACATGCGAATGCTCTGCCCAAATTTGACAACATCGCCCTCTGCAATCACGGCAAGAAAATGTTCGCAATGGGGATGGATGAATGACACATTTGCACCACAGCGGATAGACAGTCAGGAAAGGAGGATGTGGGGCGTTCCTTACCGTGCAGCAGGTACGGGTCATGCGGCGGAATCTTCTTTCGTCCAACGTACGTGCCATGGCGAGACATCAAATCCACCATCTAGACACAGAACACACACGATTGTACAGTCAGTCCTGTGTCACAATGAATACGCAGCTTCAGAAATTGTACACTCACGTAGATCCCGCCCTTCTCGTCGTGAATGACCGCCGCGTGCTTTCGCGACACGGACGGGTTGCCCAGCACATGGTCGCAGTTCTCCTGGTCGCGGCCGAACACGTTGACTTTCTTGGTCGAGATCATGTACGTCGCGCAGTGGCGCGAGTCGCGGTACGCCTCAAGACGAGCATGCGCGTTCGCCTCCTGCGGGGTGCACGCCCTGCGTCATCGAACGAATCGCAGCACGCACAGACACATACAATGACAAAACCACACACGCATGGCTGTCAATCATCCACGTTTATGGCATCAATGCGCCCCTCTCACGCACGTGAAAGACGAGTGAAGCGGGTGTGTACGTTACCAGTCTGGCGGGTGGAAGTCGGCCGTGCCGGAGCTCAGGAACGCGGCGCGCGAGGGCGTGAGGATCGGCATGGGCTCGCCCATCGTGTCTGGCTGGGCTCAGGGAGAGGATGGTCGCGCGTGGATGTGATGGAGTGAGTGAGAGGGGAGGGAGGTGGCCGTCACTGTCACTGCCGCCGCCGTTGCTTGTTTGCTCGCTCGCTCGCAGCCTGTGTGTGTGTGTGTCTTGGCGTTGCGCCTTATCTTTACAATCGGCCGACCGACTGACGCACTGATGCTGATTGCCGCCTCGCTTTCCCTCGGCAGTCCTGTGTGTGTTTGCTTGTGGGTTGTCGCGACAACACGCCACGATCGTCAAGCTGTCCCGCCAACAAAAAACAAAACCCAGCTAAACTGTCCCAGTATCGGTACAAGAAGGTCATGCGATATCGCAGGCTGTCTCACCACAATTTTGTATAGATTTCTGCCAAATATGCCATCGATTAATGCAGGGTATACTATTTAGAGGCATTTTTCATGAACAAATCGATAAAAAGGATATACAATTTGACAGGTGTTTGTCGATGCTTTTCTCCATCCGCCACGCTGCGATCTCCCTGAATATTATTTCTCAGAACTTGTTAGGGGTTATGCACCGCCACGTTGCAAGCGATTCTGATTTTTTTTACGAATTTCGTAAAAATAAAAATAAATCCAAGTTTGCTGAACATTGATCCAAAATTAAACTTCAGAAGATCCTTCCCTTCCACCTGCAATCATCGCTTCCACTTCCACATCCTCAAGCTCCCACATGCCGATTTGTTGGGCGGTGCGTCATTCGCTGCCTTACGCCGCGTCAAGGTCCATGGATGGAGGCGCGACGCCCACGTACGGACCGTTGCGCAAGTAGGCTTGCAATTTCTCCAGCGTCACAGCATCTGCAGAATTCCGGCACAGAAGGAAAGAGTGAGCAAACCAAAACAGCAAACAGACAAAACAACAATTCGAACCCAGCACGTACCCAATTTCGAGCGGAATGGAGAGACCATCACTGCATCCGCGACCGAGAACTTCCACTCGCGAGTCTCCTTCGTTGGCTCAGTCGTGCGGTCCACGAGAAACTCAAAGAAGCCACCGTACGAAAGCAGCGCGCGCATGCCCCACTCGTTGTTCTGAGCAGCGACAGCACGCAGCAGCACGAACACTGCGCTGCGGATCTCCTCGAATGGCTGTCTCAGGATCTCCATCAGATACAAAAGCGTGGACTGGTTGCGGCACTCCCGTCCGAGACTGTTAAAGAGACGCTCGTGAAGCATCCAGACACCCGCATTCTCCGCCGGGATCTCTTCTGAAGCGCGCGCCAAGCGTGTGGGTTCTCCGATGATCCGAGCCAACGAGTGGAAACAGTTTGCCTTCACTTCCATTTTTGTGCTCGCTCCAAGCTGAAGCCACGATTGGCACAAGCTCTTGTGCTGCAACAAGAGGTGCAATTCTAACACACAAACAACCATTACCACTTTGCTAGATTCATTGAAATCTTTCCACGCCACAGCACAAGTTAATACAATCATACCTTTGTCAGACGACGAGCCAAAAGCAGCAAGTGAATCCATCGCTGCGATTTGCTGCAGCGAGTCGGTGCTCTGGATCTTGTTCTCAATCGTTCCCAAGAATGCCTTCGACAGCACAGGGTCGTTCCAGTTCCACGACTTGACATTCAGCTTTGCCGCAGTGGCAGACATCTCACCGATCAGACGAATCGCACTTCCTCCAACGAATGGGTCTGATTGAGTTTTACACAAACAACCACGTTAACAATCATACTCGTTCGATTCACAAATGGTTGTGCACATTTAAATCTTTACCTTCTGCCATTCCGAGCAGCGTCTGAAGAGTTCCTGCTCCACAAAATAATCATTAGCTCCTCAAAACATCATCACCGGTGCTCAACTTGGCAAACGAAAGGCACGGCTTACCCGACTGGAAGATGTGCTGAATGCCGAGTCGAGTCTTGCTGAGGCTCGGGATCAAGTCCACCACATTCATCAAGAACAATGGGTCGTCTGACTTCAAGCAGTCCAAGATCTGTAGGAAGTTGTTTGCAAACACGTAAGTTTCCACAATCCTCACATCAGAGCTGGGCATCGCGCTGAGAGCTTACCACTTGAGCTGCACCATTGTTGATTGCATACTCCATTCGAGAGTCATTCTGCTCGCAGATTCGGGCGATGCTCTCGAGATAGCGCATGAACTCGACCGAGTTTACCGTGATCTCACTAGAGAACACAGGATTGAAAATGAGAACACGAGGCAACGGCAAACCTTCTTTCAAAATGTGCATACCTGCTTTGAGACTTGGCCTTCAGCAAATCAAGCACAGGTCTGAAGAACTCGCCTTCTTCAAACTTTGAAAACTGTGCAATTTGAGAGTTAGTCGCCAGACACTCTGTATGAACTACAAGTAACCACACCCAAGACGTACCGTTTCGAGGACTCCGGTGGCTCGCGACGCCACCTCTGAATCCTCGTCTGCAACAACATTGCAAAGCTGCTGGATCACGTCTGGGATTGCCTAAAGAATGTAGTTGGCCATTGTGACGTCAGCAATTACTTTCAGCAAAACGCCAGCATGTGAGACGGAAAAAAAGCGTACCACAACTGCTACTTGGGCAGGCGTTGGATTTCTGCGCAAGTGCGTTGCAAGTTGGTTCACCGTGAGAACTCGCGCGCGCTTTTCCGCGTGTGACAGTCCTGCGGAAATGAAAGGAAGCATCTGCAAACAGACAGCGGTTAGCTAACATTGAGAAAAAAACTGAGCGCCATCGCTGTGAGGAGGATTCGCTCACCTCTGGGTGGAAAAACACTCCATCACTGCCATCTGCGCCAAGGACCCGGTCGATGCACGAGCAAATCTGCTTGACCTGCGCAACAACCCCAATCGCACAATCATTTATTCGTCAGCACTTGTCGCGACTGAACAAGGCTCTAGCAACTGCAGCAACAATTGGCTCGCATTTCTTCCATCTCCCACCTGCTTGTCATCGTAGCGGTCGCTGGCGTCTTGCAGACACGCGAAGAGCGCGTCGATCGGCACCTGCCGCAAGAAGTCTCGCACGAGCGCCTGCTCGTGGGGCGACGGGAAGATGCTGCCGCTCGTGACGACGCAGCTCTCCTGGAACCGCACGACCTGCTGCCACACTGCTTCGAGATCCATCTTTTCGCTTTCTTTCTTTTTCTGGTTGTTTGTGTTTGGCTTTTTGACCGTCACAATGACACATCGCCCATCACTCTCCAATCTCGACAGGAGTTGAAGAGAGTCGAAACGAGTCAGAATCTTGTGATAAACCTCAAAACTGAGGTTATATATTATGCAGAATTGAGAGGTCAATGTTTCAGCGCACAAAATGGAGAGGGAAAGGATGCGCGAAGCATTAGACTTGTTGCTCGCGTGAAGTGCGCCAAATTATAATTTCAGATTGGCTGGCCATCGCAATTAAGCGAGTGGCAGGTTTCCAACCTTTCGTTAAGGAACAATTGTTCTTATCTCGTTGAAGTCCAAAAGTTGCCTCGTCCACCATTGTCCACTATCGATTTCCAAAATAATTTGGACCGAACGCCATTTTCGCGATTCCAAAAATCGCTGTTCGGTCCAAATTATTTTGGAAA
>JAADVK010000162.1:0-42355 GCA_023334975.1 Globisporangium sylvaticum
GATGCGCGATTTCATGACGAAGGCGATGACACCTCGTCGACATGGAGCTTCGGTGCTGCAGTTGGATTGTTGGATGCTCCTTTGATGCCAAGCGGCTCCTCTCCTGTGGTGTTTGATTCCCACATGTCAATCCAGTCCGAGCAACAGCGCTTGGTACGATACGAAATAGTACCCAGAAAAGACTGAGCAGCCCATCTGAGCGCAATCGCAACCAGTTCACCTGTTGTTGGATATGTCAACCATGCGATTGCGCTCAAGCAGTCCGAAGTTTGCGTTGTGGCATAATCCCGGACGCGGTCCTCTCGACTTCGGTTCACTACCCGTTCGCGTACCTGTCGGAGAGCATGAACGCGTCGATGGCGTCTGTCGCTGCCGTTCACATCATGCCGCCGCTTCTGTTAACGAATGCTCGTTGGATCGAGAATGCAGAGCAAGTGGAGTGGGTACTGTTTGAAGACGCCAAGATCCCAGTTAAAAAGCTCTGGTTTGAAAAAGACTTTGGGGACAGCTGCTCAAACTCGGGTAGCTGCATCGTGCTGATCGAACTGGAGAGTCCGTACTACAAGATGGGCGTTGAGATGCTGACAGTTTCTCCGTCTACTCAACCTGACTCAAGACCGTTCCAATTGGACATCTTGGACCCAGCGCTGCTACAGTATGGAGTGTCGTTGAATGATACGAATTCTCACGTGACGCGGCCAGAAGCGTGCGATTTGAGTGACTCGAGCGATGGATGGTATTGCATTCGATCGAGCGAACAAATGCTCAACGCATCAGCTCGCGGAACCAACGTGCACATGGGGTTCGTGCTGGTTGACGGCAAGCTGGTTGGCGTCACCACTGGATGGAACAAGTTGGCGAAGCAGATGAACGTGCGTTTCCTTCGCATTGGGCTGCATAGCTGCATGTCATTTCTCGACAGTGTCACAAACTACACCATCCCATGGAACACGTGTAACGTGTATTCATCGGAGGAGCTGAGATATCGCAGTGCTGTTGTCCAGTTCGTGTCGAGTGGCACGTACATGGAGTGCGGCGGCATGCTGACCGCTCCGGAGTTTGTGCTGACGACAGCATCGTGCATCCAAATCCATGAGATCACTGATGTACTCCATGGGAGGGAAAGAAGGTCAAGATGCGTGCACTGGGGATTCTGGCAGTCCGCTTGTTTTCCACTCGAATTTTGGCGAGGATACCTTGGTTGGACTCGTCAGCGCGGGCTACGGATGCGGCCAGGCGGGTGTTCCTGGGCTGTACACGCGGATTTCCTCGATTCTGAACTTCATTAAAGCATACGTTGCACCAGTCCCCAGCGCAACAAGCAGTCCAAGATTGAAGGCGGAAGATATGGTAAAGCCATCAGCTATACCAAGTGCTCCAAGTATCACAAGCATCACAAGCGCCCCTGCTGCTTCTCCAGCTTCAGCCCCTTCACCCAAAACACATGGAAGTGGGTCCAAAGGAGGTAATGGCAATGCTGGCTCGAGTACTCTGGGCAAAAACCAAAGCGGAGGTGGACAATCCACAAAAGCCGACGCACAATTCCCAAATGCGCTTGATAAGCAAACGCTGCCCGTCATCACAGCCATCACGAAAGGCAAAGTCGACCAAGTCCTGCTTGGAAACAAGGACGAGTTTCCAGTCTCGAACGAGCTGCGAGATCGACTAACAGATCCTACGAATGAAGTCACGCTGTATACGTCTGGAGATGCGAGTTCGATCGTGCAGGTGATCGCAGCGCATGACGCGCTTCCTCTGAACCAGCGAGAGGACGGTTTTGGGTCTGTGAGCGATCGTCGAGTGGGGAAACAACCGACGCCAGCGGAAGACGTTTGCAGGTAAACCACAACATACTGTATGAGCGCACGATAGTAGACGAGGTCTAAATTAGATTGTAAATGGAGGTTGTCTTGGTATCCTGCGGTCCACCTCTGATTTGTTGGGTGGTGTCGTGCTCGTGCTGTAGTTGATCGCAAAGCTGTTTTGGTGAATGACAAGTGTTTATGCATAAAGTTTCGAGCTTCAAATTATTCTTCAAATTGGTACCAAGTGCAAAAGTCTGCAGCTGTACGCCGGTATTGAAGGAGCATCCGATGGGCGACCGAAGCGGTTGCGTTGACTTCCAAGGAGGTGAACAACCCAGGAGGAAAAATGCGTTTGCCTATGCTCTTTTCTGCAGTGCCCAGCTAATCTACGGCTATATCAGCGCTCTCACGCTTGGGACTGGGATACTAAAGCAGGGCTTCATTACCACTGTTCCACAGCTTGACCATTCAAAACATTGTATTCTCGCTCGCTAGGCGATACCCAAAATTTGAGGCCAGCAAACATGATGAGCCCGCGGCAAGCTCCGTACCCTGTACCACAAGATCAGACGGCAGCAGAGGTCAGTGCTCTGGTCATTCTTCGATCTACCTCACGGGCTGACCTGTTTCCTCTGGACCTACCGCAACACGGTGGCTGCAGGCACATTGTCAATGGCGTTGGTACCTACTGTAACAGTAAATACACCTCACCCTTCATCAACATCACCAATCATCACGAAAATGAACAAATTACCGAAACTCATCATCGTGTATCTTGGCAATCTGGTTGCCCTCAGCCATCGGATCAAAAAGTACGCACTCTGATGGGCAATGCGTACTTAACGATGCCCTAGCCCCACTTTCCCTCAAATCATTTCCCAAAATGATTTGGGTTCAATCATTTTGGCGCCAGACCCAGATTTTCGCTCACACGCTTGTCAGAAAGCAACCAGCAATCACCAAGAACAGCAGCCAGAACACGTGGTGAGGGGAAGAACAGCCCATGGCTCATGCTCTGCCTGTTGTGCGATGTGACGCGCATGCCCATGCGGCACCAGCGCCAGTCAGTCGGCTTCTGTACAAGCTAACGTATCGGCACTCTGCGAAGGACGAGTGCTCGCCCTGCGCAGTTCAAACCAGAGTTACATAGAGGGTGTCTGTTGTCGTGACGTGACGTGAACAACGGAGCACGCACAAAAGCCACTTTCTCACTATCTCTCCTTATCATCCTACAGTCAGTCGGCTGTGCCCAAATACGCCACTTACCACACACAGAGAAGGAGCAAGAGAGAGAGAGAGAGAGAGAGCAGAGGACGACGGACACCAAGAGAGCTGTACATTCCGCAATGCGCTGCTCGTCCTCGACCAAGACGCGCCTGCGATGGTGCCCGCTGCGCAGCGTCACGCTTGCGTGTGCAGCTACAGCGCTGGCGTTCGCGCCTGGATCGACGCGCTCCCCAGACGTGCTTGCGGCGAACGCGACGACGGACGCGACGGCGCCTCCTGTGGAGGACGTGTCAGCCGGAGACAGCGAGCGCCTCCCGTGCCTCGGCTTCCTTCTCCCGGACTTAGGCTCCGTTGTCACCAGCGCACACTGCGCGAAAGCCTCCCAAGCTCCCCACCGCGTGGTTCTGGTTGGCGTAGGTCGCGCGCCATTGGTGGTGACTGTGGCATCTTTCGTGGCTGATGATCGATATCACGACGATGAGGCATGGGCTTTCGATGCGGCTATTGGATCACTGACCGCCCCTGTACCGCAACTCGACGCTTCGCCTGTGGTGTTTGACTCCCCTCAGCCAAGCTCGTCCGAGCAGCAGCTCATGGTCCGATACGAACTTTCAAGAGGAGACCGAGCTGTAGATCACAGTGCGAATGGAACCAGAGAAGTGGATGTTGGCGAACTCGACCACACAGGTGTCTTCAAGCAGTCGGAGGTTCGCGTCGTGGCGAACAGCGAGTGCGAAGCGATCTCTGGAAAGCGTCTCCCGCAGAATGGCGTCCTGTGTGCCAAGTGCGAGTGGCCAAGCGTCGATGAATGCCACGCTGCATCCACTGGAGAGGCCGACAACCAGCTCGTCACTGTTATCGCGCAAGGCGACACAGAGCACGCTTTTGGCTTTGTCGCAATGAGTTTTCCCTGCAGTGCAGGCGACAACAGCACCCTGTTTGTTGTGACGTCAGTGGTCGACCTGCAGCTTGGTGAGTTCTTTCGAGAAAAACTATTGGTGTTTGCTTGTTCTTGTGGCGGATTTGTCTTGGGCTATCGTTATACTAACTTCGGGTAATTAATTGTGTGATTTGTTTGGGAGAATAGCTGCTCGCTCTGGTTTGGCAGCAGGCACTTCGGCTCGCAGCGGTGGTTCAGGATCATTTAATCCATCAGCGCATTCACTGGCTCCAGCCGATTATCCGCCTTCCCCTTCGCCTTCGGCTTCAGGCTCGACGAGATCATCATCGACTGGTGGCGCCTCCTCCTCCGTAATGGCGGAGTCAAGCTCGCTCGTCGGAGATTCATCAGCATCTTCACTCGGTGGTTCATTTTCTGGGCCAACAATTCTGTCCTCCGAATCTACTTCAAGCCCCTCATTGACAAGTGCCGCCGACGCCGAATTGATCCCAGTCAAAGTGTTTGCAGCTTCGGTTCGCTACCCGTTCGCGTATCTTTCAGCCGGCATGAATGCCTCGATACAATCGGCGGCTGCATTCCACATCTACTCGACGCTCTTGGTCGCAAATGCGGACTGGATAACCGACCGGGAGCAGATCAAGTGGGTGCTCTTTGAAGACGACAAGATCCCCGTCAAGAGGCTCTGGTTCCACAGCGAGAGTACCACTTGGTTCAACCCGCCAAACTACATTGTGGTGATCGAGCTGGCGCGCGCCTACAAACGACAAGGCGTCCGACCGACAAGTCTGCCGTCAGAGGACGCAAGATTTGCTCCTACTTCGCTGCAACTGAGCTTCCTGGACCCAGTTTTGCTGCAGAGTGGGGTATTACGCGACGACAAAGCTCAGTTGGCATCAGTGGATGTCTGTGGATTGGACCAAATCGATGCTGGGCAGGAGGAGCTGTCGTGTCTTACATCGTCACTCCAAAGTGTCAACAGTTCAGCGGCTGTGCAAATGGGCTTCGTGCTGTACGACGGCAAGCTCGCTGGGCTAGTTTCCGGCTACCACACGCCAAATGGAGACAAGATGATAGCGCGCTTTTTGCAACTTGCGCAAGACCGGCGGCGGGGTTTCTTGCTCAGTGTGTTTGTGGAGTCCTATCGGTCGAGGGAGATCCCACCGGAGGCTTCGAGGTACCTCGCTTCCACTGTCCAGTTCTTCGACGATGGGTTCCCAGTCGGCTGCGGGGGAATCGTGATCTCTCCGGACGCTGTTCTGACAACGGCGACGTGTGCGTTGTCGGATCAATTATCCGAGTCGTGCTTGTTTAACTATGGCGGGGAGAACAATTATGAATGCACCATTCTCCAGAACAAGCCGCTGATTCACCCGCTGTACGAAGCCGACGCTGTGCGATACAACTTCGCGATCGTCAAACTGTCCGAGTTCTTTCCAGCGTCCGCTGCCATCGCGTTAGCACCATTCGACTTTCCCGTTGGAGGTGAGGGTGTTTGCCTCGATTTGAGCAGTCCGTCGGGAGTTGAATCATGTGTTATGGTTGAGAGGGAGCAGTGTGCTGGTTCGCAAACTACTCCCGCAAGTACAATGTTGAACGACACCGTCTGCGTTGCTCGGGCCAATGGGTCACAAGCTGAAGCAATAGGTTCCAACAGTTCGGCACTTGTTGGAAACTACCACGGCAAACCGGTTTTTCTTGGGTTCCAGGTAAGCCCCGAAGGAGAAAACCTATCAGTGCAGAGTTACTCGAGCGTCATGGAGGCGAGAGAGTTCATCTACGCGAACGTGTACGGCATTGCGGAGTCTTCAAGTGCTGACAAGGATGTTCCAGCTACGATTATCCCCGACGAAGTGTTTTCGGCGTCAGTTCGCTACCCGTTCGCGTACTTGTCGGACAGCATGAATGCGTCAACACAGTCTGTCGCTGCAGTTCACCTCACTTCGACGTTCTTGGTGGCCAATGCGGACTGGATCAGCGATCGAGAGCAGATCAAGTGGGTGCTGTTTGAAGACGACAAGGTGCCCGTCAAGAAGCTGTCGTTCCACAGTGAGCGTAAAAGCGGAGCCTTCCCTTCGTCGAGTTTCATCGTGATGGTCGAGCTGGTGCGTGGCTACAAGCGACGAGGAGTCCGACCAGTGAGTTTGCCGCAAGAAGATGGTGGATTCCAATCTTCTTCTACTGTTCAGCTGAGTTTCCTCGACCCAATTCTGCTGCAGCATGGGATATCAAGCGACGACAATGCCCAGTTGGCTCCATTGGACGCGTGTGGACTAAACCAGAAAGCGGCTGCCAATGAAGGACTTTCGTGCGTTACGTCTGAACACCAGAACGCCAGCACTTCGGCTGCTGCAGTGAGAATGGGATTCGTGATGTACGAAGGCAAACTGGCTGGGATTGTTTCCGGGTACCACCAGCTGAATGCAGACGTGCTCAAGGTGCGCTTTATGCTGCCCATGCAAGAAGATAGACGAGGTTTCATGTTCGACATCTTTGTGGACTTCTTTCGGTCAGCTGAGCTCACACCAGAGGAGTCCAAGTATCGCACGTCGGCTGTCTGGTTCTTCGAGAATCAAGTCCCCGTTGAGTGTGGAGGGGTGCTAGTCGCTCCAGATGCTATTCTGACAACCGCGTCGTGCGCGTCGCAGAATCAACTCTCAACGTGCTTGTACGGCGATTATGACTGCACCGCTCGCACCGACAAGCCTTTGCTCCACCCGTTGTACGAAGTCGACGCTGTGCGATACAACTTCGCGATCGTCAAGCTGGTGAACTTTCTTCCAGCATCTGCGACGATTTCGCTGGCACCAGCCAACTTTCCTATTGGAAGTGAAGCTGTTCATGTTGATTTAAGTAATCCGTCTGAAGTGGAAGCGTGCGTGGTGATCGACAGTGAACAGTGTGCTGACTCGTGGGGCTCATCAAACATCGCAAGTGCTACTCTGAGCGAAATGGTTTGCGCTGTGCAAACCAACGGCTCGGACGTCGAGATAACAAGCTCAAGCAGCGCGGCGCTGGTTGGATCTTACCACAACAAGACGATGCTGCTCGGTATCCAGTCGGTGCCTGACGTTGATTCTAGTGTGCAGAGTTATTCCAACATCGCGGACGCGAAAGAGTTTATCTACGCAAACGTGTACGGTTTTGCGGATTCTTCAGGCGTTGATAGTGACGGAGAGGACACGACTATCCCGGATGACGTGGCTTCAGCCGCGCTTCGCTACCCGTTCGCGTATCTGTCGAGCAGCATGAACGTATCGACAAAGTCTGTGGCTGCTTTCCACATATCGCCACGGTTTGTAGTGGCGAATGCGGACTGGATAGATGCCAAAGAGCAAGTCAAGTGGGTGCTGCTTGAAGACGACAAGATCCCCGTCAAGAAGCTGTGGGTTCAACGCGTCGAAGCGTGGAACACGTATCCAGCGGCGAGTTTTATAGTGATGATCGAGCTTGAACGCGCCTACTATCGACCAGGACTCCGACCAGTGAGCTTGCCGCTAGATTCTGGGCTCGAACTGAGCTTCCTCGACCCAATCTTGCTACACAGTGGTGTATCAAGTGACGCCAGTGCCCAAGTGACTCCAGTGGAGGAGTGCGGGCTGAATGATGTGGGCGTCGCCGAGCAAGAAGGGCTTTCGTGCCTGGCGTCGACGCACCAAAACGTCAGCACGTCAGTTGCTGTGAGAATGGGATTCGTGCTGCATGGCGGCAAACTCGTTGGACTGACATCCGGCTTCCACATGCTAAGTGCAGACGTGCTCAGAGTGCGCTTTCTACTGCTCTCGGACGTCAACAGGCGAAATTTCATGCTCAATGTCTTCGTAGAGTCGCATTGGTCAGGTGAAACCACACCAGAGGAGTCCGAGTATATCCGTCCCACTGTCCAGTTCTTCGACGATGGGTTCCCTGTTGATTGCGGCGGGATATCGATCGCTCCGGATGCAGTTCTGACAACTGCGTCATGTGCATTGACGCACCACTTCTCGTCCATCGCAGTGATGACGGAAAGTGGGAGTCAAGTACTCGAAGTCCAACCTGGAATCATGGCGCATCAGGAGTACCAAGCGGGAAACAAGGATTCGCTTCGATACAACTTTGCGATCGTGAAACTGACATCCTCTTTACCTGAGTCGGCTGTGGTGGCGTTGGCGCCGAGTGAAGTGCCTGTCGGAAGTGAGGTTGTCCGAGTCGATTTGAGTAGTCCACCTGGAGCTGAAGTATGCACTGTGCTTGACACTGCGGTGTGCACTATTGCATCGAAGTCTGCGCTCTCCGCGTCTTCAGGTCTCCCTCAGGCGTCTAGCGGAACGATTTGTGCTGGGAATGCAAACGGCAACAGTCTGAAGACTATGACAGACAGTGCTGCGCTGCTTGGTACCATCGAAGGTACTCTGGTTTTGGTTGGTCTGCTCACTGAGCATGACAGCAACCCATCTGTCGACAACTACGCAAGCGTTCTAGACGCAGTTGAGTTCGTCAACGCGAATGCGCATGGCCGCACGTGGGGAAGTGAACCATCGGAAACAGGGGAGATATCAGACGAAGTCCTGCGATCTTCCATCCGATACCCGTTCGTGTACCTACTTTGTGAAGAAGACGTCCCTGCTGATCCGGTTGCTGCCGTCCAAATCTCACCGACCGTCGTTCTCGCCAGCGCCGAGTGGATCCAGGAAGGGCTCGAGCCAAAATGGGTGCTCTTCGAAGAAGACAGGATCCCAGTGCAGAAGATTCAGTTTGAAGCGAGTTTTCGTGACGCGATGGGACTGAATGGCTCATCAAGCTATCTGATGCTTATTAAGCTAGAGCGTCCGTACGCACACGACGCGTCAAGGGGGAACTCGCTTTCACTGCTGACTGCAGAATCCCAGACCTCATTTGAAGTGAAGCTGCTGGACCCGATCTTGCTCCGACGCGAACTACCGCAGGTTGTCAGCTTGTCCATGGACTCAAGCAGCGCGTGCTCGCTGACCGATGCTGCTGCTGTTTCCGAAGGTCTTGATTGCGTGCACTCATCGTTGCAGAATGTGAGCATTCGCACACGTGGCACTCTAGTGCAGATGGGATTCCTGTTGAACGACAGTGTCGTAGTCGGATTGGGTACTGGGTCTCACAATCTGGCTGAAGAGATGAGTGTTCCCTTTGCTCGCTTTGACTTTGAACCGAGAAAGGCTTTCATCGACACGATGACAAGCTTATGGAGCCAAGATGCCAAGCCAACGCCGGAAGAGATGAAGTACCGTGGTGCTGCTGTCCAATTGGTCGCGTCCGGGAAGATCCTCGACTGCGGTGGGATGCTGATTGCTCCGGAATTCGTGCTGACGACTGCATCGTGCGTCCAAGCGCACGAAATCACCGCTGGCCTCTTCGGAATTGGTCAAGATGCTGTATTCGTAGGCGTTCTGCGTAATGAGACTGTGGTCCACCCGCTGTATCAGAGTGGTGACAACAGTACGCTTCGATACAACCTCGCGATCATCAAGCTATCCTCACCGCAACCAGCCTCAGTCTCCATTGCACTGGCTCCGTTTGAAGAACTCATCGGAAGCGACGTCGTCCGCGTTGATCTGAGTGGTGGAACGAGCATTGCGCCGTATCAGGTACTCGAGTTCAACAAATGCAGGAGCAGTACGGAGTCCATTCACACTTCAATTCCAGGAGCTCTGCTCCCTGGTGGAACCATTTGCGCCGGGAACGAAACAGTTGCAACTGAAACCCCAAATCCAGCGAGTGCAGCTCTACTCGGGACCTTCAGTGGGAAGTTGGTTTTAGTCGGTCTCCAAGTCGGCCCTGACGTCGATCCGTACACCAACAGCTACGTGAACATCCTGGGAGCAGCAAATTTCATCAACGCCTACGTGTACGGACATGTTTGGGGACGTGCAACAACTGGAAACCCAATCAGATTTCATGGCTCGTTGGGGTTTGTTGTGGGGCTTCGAATGACAAAGACTGGGCAGAATTTCTGCGGCGGAGCGCTGATCGCCTCGCAATATGTCCTCACGGCCGCACATTGCGTGTCTGACGGACTAGTTACGTGGGCATCCATAGGGTATGAGGCGCCGGACAAATCCACAGAAAGCGAGGAAATCCAAGTGCTGGCAGATCGCATCCGCATCCACCCAAAGTTTGGGACTCCAAACATGTACTCGTTCGACGCAGCTATATTGGAGCTGAAGACTCCAGCGTATCACCTTCCGATGCCACTTGACAGTTCCACAGAGTTTGTGGATGGAGCGAGTTCGGAATTGATTTCGTTTGGTGCTGCGAACAAGCCCACAGCTGAAAGCCCCGATCTTCATGAGCTAAAACTTGCGCTGTGGTCGCACAAGAAATGTCAAGCCGTGGTCCCTGATGTCGATACGAGCGCGTTGTGCGCAGGCGGAGAAGAAACGAAAGATGCGTGCACTGGTGAATCGGGGAGCCCTCTTACCATCAGCACTAAAACACACGAGTACTCTTTGATCGGGCTTGTCAGTGCTGGCTACGGATGCGGGCAGGCGGGTGTTCCCGGGCTTTACACTCGGATCTCGTCGATTTTGGACTTCGTCGCTGCGTACACAACGCCAACTTCCAGTACTCCTGTAGCCCGCCTGGAGACAGACACACCGACTGCGCCAGCACCTTCAGCTACTCCTGTTACGACAACAACACCTTCACCGTCACCATCGACGACGGCGCGCGGCTCTGGGTCCAAAGGAACTGGTGGTAGTAGCCTCATTACTCCAGGCAGCAAACAAAGCGAAACTGGAAAGGCCACCAACGTTGATGCAGAGTTTCCGAATGCGATTGGTCACCAAACGCTGTCGGACACGACGGACATCACGAAAGGCAAAGTGGATCAGTTTTTCGTGGGAACGACCGATACACTTCCGTTCTCAACAGAGCTGAGAAACCTGCTGACGAACCCTACCAATGAGGTCACGCTGTATTCGACTGGGGATCTGAGTGGACTACTGCGAGCGATCGCAGCGCATGATGCGATTCCTCTGAACCAGCGAGAGGACCGATTCGGGTCTGTGAGCGATCGTCGAGCGGGGAAACAACCGATGCTGGCAGGAGATGTTTGCAGATAAACTCATGCATTCAGGTGCGAGAAGCATTCAAAGTGCACTTGAAAGTACCATGTTCCATATCCACGAGTGTATGTGTAGTTCATGAACTTCCAAATTACAGTACCGCGTACCATTTGAAGCAGCTCCGGTCAACGATACCCAGCAGCCTTGGCTCCATGAAAGAACACTTGGGAACGTCGTTGTGATTCATGTTCATTGTGGGAGCAGGGTATGAAATGGAAACAAACAACACTTGGCAACCTAAATCCACCATCTGCGGAGCTCTATTCAGTCGAACCATTCGCATATACGCACTGGTGTCTTTCTAATCATATTTGCAACCCTCTGTCGCAGAGCTCGATGGCTCTCCAGCACTTCGAGTACTCAATGTCCCGAAATGATCCTGCCGCTGGTTGAGAGGAAGCTCGTCGCGCGATTTTATCACCCGCATGATCCCGCTCAGATCTCCCGACGAGAACAGCGTGACTTCACTCATTGGACTCGTCAGTCGGTCCTGCAGCTGACCCGAGACCGAGAGTGCGTCATCCACTCCCAACAAGTACTCCATCACTTTGCCCTTCGTGATTGCTGTCGTGTCTGGTAGCTGGTGGTGCACGAGCGCATGGGGAAATACTCCATCGGGATCGCTGGTCTTGCCACTTCCACTGGTGCTGTCGCTCGGGTTGTTCAATGAACCACCACCATCCCCAGCACTTTTAGATCCATTGTCACGTATAACAGGCAGTGAAGTTGCGTGGGTTGAATGATTTGGAGCTGCAGTCGTATTCTTCCGGGTACTGAGAGCCGGCGCAGTGTACGCGGCGATAAAGTCCGTGACCGAAGAAATGCGAGTGTACAGTCCTGGAACACCCGCCTGCCCACACCCGTAACCAGCGCTGACGAGTCCAACGAGAGAGTCCGTCTGGTTCTCGTTCGTGACGATCAGCGGACTCCCTGAGTCGCCAGCGCAAGCGTCGGTGTCTTTCTCTCCACCTGCACAGAGGACACTGCCATCTGCACCAGTGACTGTCGCTTTGCACTTCCTCTGCGACCACAGCGGGAGCTTCAGCCAACGGAGACTGCCGACGTTTGTCCCAGATGCAGCTCCAAACGAACACAATTCAGCGCTTTCCCGTCCACAAAGTCGGCTGTCGTGGTATCGAGTGCTACCGGCAGGTGATAGGCTGGTGTCGCCAGCTCCAGAATCGCAGCGTCAAACGAGTACATGTTTGGAGTTCCAAAGCTTGGATGTATTCGAATACGGTCTGCCAGCACTTGGATTTCTTCGCTTGCGCTCGGGTTTTGTTTGCTGTACCCGATGGAGACCCACTTGATCAGCCCATCGGACACACAATGCGCCGCTGTGAGCACATACTGCGGGGCGATTAACACTCCGCCGCAGAAATTCTCGCCCGCTTTCTTCACGCGAAGCCCCGCCATGTAGCTAATCGTACCGCGAATGGAAGAATCTCCGTACGGCGGGGTGTTACCCCATCTGTGTTCGTGCACGAAGGCGTTGATGAAGTTTGCGGCGGCGAGGATACTGACGTAGCTGTTGGCAGTGTACGTATCGGTGTCAGGACCGACTTGGAGACCGACAAGAACCAACGTTTTGTTAGACATTCCGAGGAGTGCTGCACTTGGTGAACTCTCGTTCCCACTGACCGCGCTTTCAGTACCAGCGCAAATGGTCGAGCTCGGTAACGCTGGGGTACTTGGAGTAGCTGTGTTGCACTTGTCACTCTGGAACACCATGCACGGAGTCGCGCGAGCTTCACCACTCAGCGGAACTCGGACGACCTCACTTCCGATCGCGAACCCAAACGGCGCTAGCGCGATAGGAGCGGACACTGGTCGAGCTGACCTCAGCTTCAAAATCGCGAGATTGTGCTGGTAAGTCTTCTTGTCGCTGGCTTGGTACAGTGGATGAATCACCGTGTCGCTCTCAAGAACGCCTACTACAGTGGCATTATTCCCAAACCCGTGGAGCGCACCAGTGATCTCATGTGTCTGAGCACACGGTGCTGTTGTCAGTACGAACTGTGGAGCAATCAGCACCCCACTACAGTCGATGATCTTCCCACGTGAGATCAGTTGGACTGCAGCGCCGTAGTACTTCATATCTTCTGGTGTTATCTCGGCAACTTGGCTCCATAAACTTGTCGTCGTGTCAATGAAATTCCTTCTTGGCTCAAAGTCGAGGCGAGCAACTGGGATGTGGATCTCGTCAGCCAAGTTGCAAGATCCCGTCGACACCCCAAGCACCGCACCATCCCGCACCAGGAACCCCATTTGCATCGGAGTCCCGCGAGCGACAGTGCTCACGTGCTGTAGCGTCGATCGGACACAATCAAGACCCTCAAGGAGAGCGGCAGCGTCCGTCAACGAACACGCACTACTCGAATCTACGAACGAGTGGTCATCATGTGGGACTCCGCGCTGCAGCAAAACCGGATCCAGGAACTTCACTTCGACCTCTTTCTGGGATTCTCCTGGCACCGATGAGACCGGTTTGGCTGGGACTACTTCGCTTACATGCGGACGCTCCAGTTTGACCAGCACCAGTTGACTGGATGAAGATGACTTGGTCGGCAACCCCATGGCATCACGAAATGCTATCTCACACTGGAATCGTTGTACTCGGACCTTGTCATCTCCGAAGATCACCCACTGCAATTCTTCGCTAGCAAAGCGGTTTGCTGGTGCCCGAAGATCTTCGCTGACTTGGAGCCCAAGTAAAGTTGGTGACCCCATGAAGATACCAACAAGCGCAGCACTGTTGGGTTGTTCTGAATAGATGTCTCCGGTCGTCCTGTTCTCCACACAAATCAGTTCACCCAACTTGTCAGCTGATGTAGAGTCTGACGAAGACGAGGGGGTCCTGCGCGGGTCGGTGCATCGCTCTTTCTCGACAACTGCACTCACTTCGAGACCCGAGAAACTGCTCAGTTCGACTCGAGCGCCAGTACTTCCGACCGGATATTCCAGCGATGCCAGCGCAATCGAAGTGGTTTACAAGTGACGACGCCAATTTCACGATCGCAAAGTTGAATGCAGTCGTGTCGCCATCTCCATACAACGGGTGAACGAAGACTTGGTCCGGTTCAACCGCTACTTCTTGTCGCGCAATTCCCGTTCCGTACGAAACTCTCGTGATCTGCTTGCTCAGCACGCAAGACGCAGTCGTCAGCACGAAGTCGGGGGCGATCAGCATCCCGCCGCACTCCATGAACGAGCCGCTGGACACGAACTGAACAACAGCGCTGCGATATCTCAGCTCCTCCGGCGAATACACGTTAGCGAGGTTCCAGGGGATGGTGTAGCTTGTTACTGTGTCGAGAAATGTCATGCGAGACCGTTGACCAATATGCAGAAATCGCACACTCATCTGGCCTTCCAGCTTGTTCCATCCAGCGATGAGACCGACCAGTCTGCCGTCGAAAAGCACAATTCCCATGCGTACGTAAACTCCACCAGCAGACGCGCTTGACGATTGCTGGTCAGATTGCATGCAGCACATCACATCCATCGAGTATTCCAGCTTGCAAACTTCCAGTGTCGACAAGTGAGACGTATTGCCACTGGGAATCATTCCGTACTCAAGCAAACTCGGGTCCAAGAAGCTCAATTGGAATGGTTTTGATTCGGCTTGGATCCTTGGACGGATTCCCAGTATCTCAGCACCCGGCTCGCGGTAGGGACGATCCAGCTCGATCAACACAAGGTAGCTGAAGGAATCGAATATTGGCTTCCAAACTCCCTCTCGGACCAGAGCTTCTTGACTGGGATCTTGTCGTCTTCGAACAGCACCCACTTAATCTGCTCCCGATCATCGATCCAGTCCCCATTCGTCACCAAAAACGTCGAGGTGATGTGGAAAGCAGCGATGGGTTTCGTCGACGCGTTCAGGGTATCCGACAAGCACGCGAACGGATAGCGAATCGAAGCTGAAAGCACGTCTTCCGAGATCTGTTCGCCGTCGCCACTTCCGGGGTTTGAAGGAATCTCAGACTCTCCCATTGCTCCAGACAGGGACCCAGCAACTGATGACGATGAATCTATCGCCGGTGAACCTGGCTCCGCTGTCACTGGCGGAGATGTGCCAGTAAATGACGACCCTGATTCTGACGAAGCTGGAGGTAAAGGTCGCTCACTGATCGGGAGCAGTGAAGACACCGTTGAGTACGATGATCCTGAACCGCTGGTACGAGTTGAAGTGCTGGCTGGAGGATCAGGGTGATCTGTTTTAACTAAAACACGGCACACAATAAAACAAACAGAGTTAGTAAAGTGCAGGAGAACGTATACAAATCCTAGCAAGCATCATACAATATTGTGAGTACTCACCAAGTAACAAGTCAACCACTGACGTCACGATGAACAGATTACTGCTATCGCTCTCGCTGCAGGGAAATCTCTCAGCGACAAACCCGAGTGTGTACTCGGTGTTGTCCTGTTTCACTGTGACGAGTTGACCTCGCACTCCTCCAGCAGATGCAGTACGACACTCCTCGATGCTCGACCACGCACTTTTGCCACACAGGACACCGCTCTGCGGGAGGCGCTTTCCGGAGACCGCTTCGCACTCACTGTTCGCCACGACGCGAACCTCTGACTGCTTGAAGACAATCGTGTGGTCGAGATCGCCAACAACCGGCTCATCCGTTGCATTCGCACTCAGATTGGCTGCTTGATCTTTACTGGTTACCATTTCGTATCGAACCACACGCTGCTGCTCCGCCTGCTCCAACTGGGGGATTCGAACGCCACGGGAGAAGCACCGAGTTGTGATAAAGGGGCGTTCAGCAAGCCAATGGCCGCGTCACACACCCACTTTGATGAGCTGTCAGCATTCTTGTGGTACCGCGCATCTGGCACTAGCGACGCCACAGTCACTACCAATGGCGCATGGTCCACGCCGATCAAAACGACGCTGTGCGACTCTCGTGAAGCACTCGCACAGTGCGCGCTGGTAACCGCGAAGCTCGTATCCGGAAGCAGAAATCCGAGGCACGCAAGTTGTTCGTTGTCTGTCGTACTGGATGGAGCCGGGGAAGAGGGTGTCGTCTTGCCCAACGCGAGCGCACTTGAGAAGTGACCGTCCGCACCTGTCAGCACATGTTCTGCCGCGAACGCAAGCGCGATGCTGCACCGCCATCGCCGCGTCTTCACGCAGAATCAACCGGCGTCTCCTTCACTGCGCTCTCAATCTACTTGTGTCAATTTGTCGCGTGGGTCTTTGCTGGGACTGCAAATCGCGGAATGAACCGCACATCGCGTGCGCGCAGGGACAGAACAAAAATATGGTGCTCGAGCGTGTTGTCGACCGCCGCACCTGTTTCGCACTGAACCGAGGATCCGTACCCACGGTGAGTCATTGTGGCTGTCCCAGCTGTGGGGGACGATAATGAGCGAGCGCTCTTCACGCGAGCCAGTGAACATGAATCGAGAGAATCCCACCGAATCATTTTCAAACCATTTGTGCCAGCTTCAGAAACGAGCCAGCCAACTCCGGTTTGATGTGTCCCGTGTGTACGTACCGGCGCGTTGCGAGCATGCTGCAGAGGCGGATGGAGAGCGCTTCCTCAGGCGGGGCGAGAGAGCGAGCCGACCACGCCTGCCAGCCGCAGTCTTGTCCGCGTGAACGAGCCGCACTCGCCGTCGTCGCGCCATTTCCTGCGTTTGATTTGTGAATGTGGAAGTGAAGTGCAACTTGAAAGTTGAACACAACGAAAACCCGATCATTCTGCTGGGTTTTTGTCTCCTCCTTTGTAAACAGAAACCACTTAGTGGTGAATGGATGAAAAAATGGTAAGAGACAACTCGTTTTCACACAAAGAGCGCTTTATATGCGAAGTAATCTCAAGCAACTCATTGTCCAAGCCAGGTAGCTGATATGGGGGTTGTATTCGGATGCTGTACTTCGTCCACACACTTCACTCGAAGGCGTCGACTGCTGTTTCGCGCTACGATTTCTCGAAGAATCGAACCGATCCTCCCGACAAATACAACGTGACTTCATCCGAAGGATTCGCTAGTCGATCTCTCAGCTTCTTACAAACTGGGAACTCATCGTCGTGTAGTCCAAGTAAGTACTCCATCGCTTTATCGTTCGCTATGTCTCCACTTGCATTGGGAAGCTCTTGAAGGTATCAGCACAGAAGGGTATGAGCCGCCACCATCTGTCTTTGGTTTTTCGGTTTCCAATGCGATTTTCGCAAGTGGCATTCAAGCTATCACAGCCGTCTTCGGATCCAGTGGCTCTCGGCACTGATGGCGAGTTTTGAGTTTTGAGAACCTGGAAGCGTTGGAATCGCTGGCGCAGTTGGCTCTATACAACCCTGGAACACCCAACTACCCACATCCGTAACCTGAGCTAATGAGTACGACCAGGTAGCCCGTATGATCGTCGCCAGTGACGACAAGCGGGCTCCAAAGAACCACTTAGATCAACTCGAACGACGTCACTTTCGATAGATTCTTCAAGTAGTGCGAGTGCCATAGGGACAGACTCTGGTCGGGCTGTCTTGAGCTTCAGCATAGCGAGGTTGTGCTGGAAAGTACTCACATTGTTGCTTTCGTGCAGCGATTGCTTTACTGTCTCTGTCTGAAGAACTCCTACAACGGAGATATTGTTATCGAATTCGTGTAGTATGAAATCGCTCGCTTCAACTCGTGGCCTTCCCGGACCCACTCAGCTTTCGTCACGACAGCTGATGATAAAGAAGACGACTCATGTCTCCACCACCCCATGTCCGCGCCACTAGATGCAAACCGCACCACAGCGCTTCGGTACTTGATCCTCGCGTGGTACTCCTCAACACTCGACCGCACACACATTCTCTCCACGCAGGACGCCACTCTGCGTGAAGCGTTTTCTGGACAACGCTTCGCACTCGCTGCTCGCTGCGACGTCGACCCCCGACTGCTTGATAACAATGAGTGCACGAAATCACCTACAGCCGGTTCATTCGTAGCGTTCACACTCAGATTCGCCGCGTGGTCGTTTCTGACAACTTCGTAGCGGACCATGCGCTGCTGGTCTAGTTGAGCTCCCTCGAGGGAACCAAACTTCACAGGCGAAGCCGCACTTCGAGGCAGGGAATCTTCGTACACACCGATGGCAGCATCGGCGGTCCATTTCCACGAATCGTCAGCTACCCCGCGATACTGAGAATGCGGTACGAGAGGCGAGACTCTCTCACAGCCAGTGGCTCATGGCCCGCGCCAATGAAACTCACACTCTGAGGCTCTGGCGAAGAGGCGTTCGCACGACGAACGCTCGTGACAACGGAATTTGCGTCGGGAAGCAGAAATCCTGGACAAGAACGTCCCTAGTCCTCAGTCATTGTAGTCGCCACAGAAGGACGCGCTGTCGCCGTCGTACTCGCTGCAAAATGCTGGAGGCAGAGCCATCTCGCGCGCCGCAACTACACCTTGGAAACTACTGGGTACCCGTCACTGCTAGCGCAATACTAACCAACGCAAGTGTATTTCTGCGCCATAGCGCATAGCGACCAAGCGCCTTCGCCCAACCTCACCACTCCAAAATGGAAAACCATCCTTTCCACCCAAATACCCAAAGATCTGGTTCTTTTACCTATCAAACAAAGTTTATGTGGATTTTGGGATTTGTCCTCAACGTTGTTTTTGGGTAAAGTCATTTCCACCCGAAACCAAATGTTGTGAATTTGGGTTATTGGGTGCTCGTATCAAACGTGGCGAATCATGTCTGAACTCTGGTTGAAAATCTCCACTGGATAAATCCTCTCGCGCACCTCGGTGCAGTACCTCTAGTGTAAGCGAATGCGTGCTGTACAACCAAACGGAAGATACAATCAGTCCTCATGAGTTTCTACAAAGCCACCACATCCCATGCCATCGCCTCTGGCGAACTCTCGCGCACTTGGATGGATCTGAACATACTGTAGGAACTTTAACACTCCCTGTGATGTTCTTAAACCCACCAGGTAGCATCAACCACTGTCGTAATCTACTCTACTGTACTGTGTTCTGCACCCTAGCTGCGTAAACCACTGCAGTTGTTGTTTCCTCCTCATGCGCGCTCGCTTCGCAGCCAAATTGGATTTCGAAGCGAAGACCGTCAGCATGACCTGGGGCTCTCATCGTCTGACTGTGAAGGAATGCCGCCGCATCATGCAAAAGAGGGCAACAGGGGGAAAAGTGTAGCCATGTGTCAAACAACAATTTGGATTTGTCCGGGTTCCTTCCTCGGAGGATACGCTGGAAAGATCCTTGAAGTGGAGAGATCTTTCGAGTTGAGGTCGTCATTTTGAGAAAGAGCCCGTCGTCGGCTTTCACACTACCAGTCAGTCAGTCCCAGCCCAGAACTCCGACTGGGCGAAGCTCGTCCTTCACATATGGACCATTCGCCAGCATTCCCGAGGCTCCCAAGTCTCAGGCAACACCTCCGCAATATGTACGCCAGTGTGGGAACGAAGACTTGGGGTTTAATTACGTGTGTGTGTGTGTGTGCCTGGATGACGCTTGTGCATTTGGAGGCGATTGCGCTCTCCGACTTCTTTTGAATGGAGCGCCTCAACCAAATCAACAGCCAAAGGGAAACGGTGAGCAGCAGCAGGGCAGAGGTCAACCAGTTTCCCCTTTTTGGGCCAGCCACGAACCAGTTTCCGTATTTTCTTTGCATAATTATAATGAGTACTTTACAGGTACGAGTAAAATATCCTACATAAGAAGTAATGTGCTGATACATATAAACATTAACTCTCAATCGTTTATTTGTTTTGAAAAGGTTTGTAAGAGCAGTCTGATCCGCCCTCCCGTCATTCACGCAGCGTGTCACTCGTGGTCCCACTGTGCGGATGGTGCCTCATCATCACCATCTCCATCGCTTACGCGAATAACAACAATGAACGGCGATGGCGGGAGTTCCATTGACTGTGGGTCTGGAGACGAGAGGAGACGAGGACCGCCCTTTGTGAGGGAAGGAGGATGGCGCTTGCGCTTGCGGTTCTTTATTGATCCACAGACAACCTCACTCACTCACTCGCAAAGACAACGAGAGACCGGCGAGCGTCCACGCACGGCTTCCAAGACGCCGGACATTCGCATTCAGGCAGGACGGGAGCAGGAAGAGGAACGGCGGACAGGCAATACGAGCGGCTTTCGACGATTAAAGAAACACATTCAGACTCGCAGAGAGACTTCACGGGCAGCGAGTGACCAAAGACAGCGATGAAGGCACGCTGTAGAGGCCGACGCGCGGTAGCAGCTGGCGTCCTGGGTCTCCTTGCGTTCCTGTTAGCTGCGGGGGTGACAGATGCGAAGACGCTCCACCGAAAGCAAGCGCCAGCATCTGCGAGACCAGCAACAAGACCGAGTGGCGGCAGCTCCTTCTACGGAGGTATAACGATTGGCGATGTGGGGAGTCCCGATGTGGTTCCTACTTCTATCGAGGCGCTGGTCCCAGAAACAAGAGCTACACAAGCGGACTGGCTCGTTGATATTGGCGGTGGCGCGTGCTCCGGCGTGCTCATCGCGCCAAAGTTCGTGCTCACGACTGTGAGCTGCGCGCAGAAGCAATCGAAACAAGCAGGGAGCGTCCAGTTCTGGGTGACACGAGAAAACAGGAACGTGAGTCTCCCGATCCCCGTCGCGCGCGTGAAGCTGCAAGCGACGATGCTCAAGACTTCTACTTCCTCGAATGTCGGAACCCCCGAGGCGGAGTTGGCGATACTGGAGCTGGCGGAAGACGCGCCAGTGCGACCCGTGGCGCTTGAAAGCAGCGCTGAATCCTGGAAGACAGCGATGGAGAAAGATCACCAGGAGAGTGGAGTAGTGCGAGTGTATGGGACGTCACGGACTCAAGATGTTGGAGAGAGACGACAAGAAGGAGACTTCGCAGCTGACGTGGTGCAAGAATGCGGCTCTCAGACCAACTCGATTTGTGTGACGGTGAACGAGACCTGCGAGGTGCTTCATCCAGCAACCACCGGTGGTAACCCAACTTTTCTTGTGGTGCACTCACGAGAAGATCAAGTCGCACGATTCATTGGAGTGAGTCCTCCAGGTTCAGGCTCCGACTGCCGAGATCTCGAGAACAAAAGAATGTCGACGAACCAGTTTGTCCCAGTCGCGTTGCTAGAAGAGTTTATCAATCGCAACAGTGTCGACTACAGATGGACGTCACCACCGCCGTCACCAATTTCACCAGGAGCTGCGGACGGACACACCAAAGATCCGATCAACAGCAGCAGTGATAGCAGTGGTTCGGACGACTCACACTCTGGCGATGATTCAGAACCTCAGCAGCCAGTGCCAAGTGACTGGTCCCTGCAGCTCGGCTACTTGCGCGTCGAAGGTGAGGAGACCAGCAGCACGTCCAAGGGTCCTCCAGTTGTGCTGATCGCGCCTCGGTTCGCTCTCACTCGCGCGCTCTGGCTGGATGAGAGCAAGATCATGGAGAGCTCCACGAGTCAGAGAATACTCCTGGTAGCTTTTCAGAATGAGGCGATCCCTGTCAAGAGCCTCATTTTCCAACGAGACCTCGCAAGTCAGCACGAAGAAGGCGATGATGATCTGGTTGTGCTGGCGCTGGAGACTGAAGCCATGGCTGTGCCCAGTCCGATCCTCGCGACTAGTCTCCAGCTGGACGTGGTGTCCCCCAGTATCGAGGTGGTGGTGCTTGACGAGCTGGAAGGACCTGACGACTCTGCGGTAATGTCAGGCGCGACGTTCAAGGACGCGGCACTTTCAGTCTGCTCATGGACAGACGAAAACAAAGTACACACGCCCCAGGAAGTCGTGTGCGCTAGTGTGCCGATCTTGGGGCTGCCAGCACCACCGTCGTCTTTGAACCAAGGCGTCCTACGCGTGGATGGCTACCTGGTCGGCTTCTCTACGAGCAGCACCAGTGTCTCTCCCTCGTCTACTAGCGACGGGTACGAGAAGTATGCGTTCACACGCGTGTCATCCGAGCGACATATCGAGTTTCTCGCAAGAGCTACAGGATCGACTGTCACGTGGGAAGAGAGAGCGAGTAGTTACGATTGGGACGCCGACGATTTCCCATCGTTCGTTGTCAGTTTTGCTGCATGGGGAGAAAATGCTGCGAAGATTTCCTGCCAGGGGATGCTCGTGGCACCAAAGTTCGTATTGACCACGGCGTCGTGTGCGCTGGAGAACCCGATTTCCGAGATCATCTTCCCGGGTGCCGGCGGCCAAGCGCTGCACGTGCCGTACTCATCGCAGAGGACGATCCCGCACCCAAGGTACAACAAGTCAGCCGTTGGTGACGAGCGATACGATATCGCGATTCTGCAACTGGAGTTCGCGACGGTCGTGACGCCGGCGACCCTCAGCCTCGGCGCGGCGAACCACCCAAACGACGACCTCCTTGGGTTTTCTTTCCCGCAGCCTTCAGTAAACCACAAAGTTAGTGTGAAAGCCAGTTCCTACTCGCGTGTGGCGTTCAATCGGTCGGAGAAATGCACAGCGCGGGCATCCAGCAACTCAACTTTGCCAGGTCGTCTACAAACGTCGGTCTGCATCACGCCGTCCAGGATCACGGATCATACTCACGAAGAGAACACTGTCGATGATTCAGCTATCAACTTCAGCTTTGGCCGTCCAGAGCATAGTGCTGGCAGCAGTGGTACGCTGGCTCCAGGAGATCACCACAGAGAGGATCCGGAAGTCGGTGACCCGGATTCGCTGCCTTCAGTAATCGGAGACGCTGGTACTGAGGATGCAAACCCGCCGCCACGATTACCATCACTGATCGGATCTGTCATCGGGAAGCAACTCAACAACAGTAAGTACTCCGTTGTCGGCTTTGCAGTAACCGGGGAAAACACGGAAGATGTCGAGGTGTACTCCATCGCCACCGTCGCAGACTACGCCGTGTTCATCAACGCCTACGTGGTCGGTTCTTCCTGGGAATCCGGAGGTCTACCCGTCGATGGCCCCATCCAGACCCCCAAGCGGTACGTCGTCGGCCTTCGCGTGTCCAAGTCCGGCCAGAACTTCTGCGGCGGGAGTCTGATCGCACCGAACTACGTGCTCACAGCAGCACATTGTGTCACCGACGGACTCGCGAACTGGGTCTCGGTTGGCGCCAGGTCGTCCAGCGGACCCGACACCGAGGCAATCCCGATCATCAAAGACACGATTGTGATCCATCAAAAGTACGGGAACCCGTCGAGGTTCTCGTTCGACGCCGCAATCTTTGAGCTCAAGACCGCTGCGTACGCCGATCCCGTGGCGCTCGACACGTCGCCAGACTTCTCCGGCGGCGAGAGGGCGACAATGTACGGCTACGGCGTGACGGTACACACCCAGAGCAACTCAGAGAGTACCAAGGACGAGAGCCTTTCGTCCGAGATCCGCGCCGTCGACCTGTCGCTGCTCTCCCAGGCGCAGTGCGAGAAGACGCTGCCGGACATTGACAACAGCATGCTCTGCGCTGTCGGTGAGAATGGCGCCGACGCGTGCAAGGGCGACTCGGGCGGCCCACTGGTGGTCCCCGATGGTGGCCAGAGTACTACAAGCAATGGCGACGTCCTGGTCGGGTTCGTGAGCTCCGGGTACGACTGCGGTCTCAAGAACGTGCCCGGGATCTACATGCGCGTGAGCTCGCTCGTGCCGTTCATCAAGCGCAACACGGTCGGCGCAGAGTGGAGCGCGCCAATTCCGACGCAGCAGCCGCCGAGTCCTGTGATGACGACCAGTCCGCCGCCGCCATTGTCGCCCTCGGCCGCGTCGGAGGTGCGGGACTTGGACGATCTGACCCCGCGTGAGTCGGATGTTTCTGAGAACAGCGGCAATGCTTCGAAGACACCTTCAACGACCACCACTATCAGCACTGGGCTAAGCGCACAGCCGAACGAAAACGCTCCGATCTCCTACGAAGACCTTCCGAATGACCTCACGCCTCAGGTCCGTCACGCGGTGCTCCGGTTCCTGCTCGGCATTTCCGATGCCTCGGAATTCATTTCCGCCGACTTACTCGATCGGCTGGCGTCCGAGAGCAACAGCATTCGGTTCTTCTCGTCGGGGGACGTCTCGAAGTTGCTGGAGATCATCAAGCGCCACAACGAGAAGCCGCTCTACGCGCGCAGAGACCGGTTCAACCGCCAGAAGTCCGGTGCCGTGGCACTCGCGACAGAATCGAGTGCGAATGACGGCGTCTCCGAATCGACAGTGTGTACTCCATAGAGAGAGACAACTGCGCGAGCCGAGTAGTAGCTTATTTATTATTATCAACGTATTTTCTCTGAGGAACAGCCAAGTAGCACAACAAAGTCAAAGACATCGGAGACCTCGTATAAAGTACTACTCAATTCTATTATTATTTTGCTACTTATGAGCTCAGGAACCACAAGAAGAACTCTCTATGGATTTCTATTCCTATTCCTTTATTCCTTCTTATCAGGTACAAAACAACACAAACAAGAGAAGCGCAGCTCAGCTCAGCGGATCTTTCTCTAAGATGCATAGGTAACTGGCTGGCTGATAAGCGTGGGGCGACGACGCGGTACACGCTCTAGTCGCACGTTTCCTTCGCGCCGGTACCAAAGTCCTGTGTCCAGTAGTACTTGTACGTGCTCGCAGCGTTGTACGCGTAGCCCATGCCGAAGTACTTGTAGTTGCCCAGGATGTTGGCGCGGTGGCCCTCCGAGTTCATCCAGGACTTGACCACCGAAGCGACATCGGCCTGACCCGCGGCGACGTTCTCCGCGACACCCGTCCAGACAAAGCCCTGCGCGGTGATGCGCTGGCTCATCTGGGATCCGTTCGAGCCCGTGTGGCTCATGAAGTTGTTCTTCGCCTGGTCTTCCGAGTGGAGCTGCGCCGCCGCCTGGAGTTTCTTGTTGGTGCAGAACGGAGCAAGACCCTGGGCGGCGCGCTCGGCGTTCACAGCGTTGAGCATTTGTACCTGCATGCTGGTTCCCGAAGCTGGAGTCGCGGTGGTTTGCTGGACAACAGGAGCGGCAGTGGTCGGCTTTGGGGTAGTCGGCGCTGGGGTCACTGGAGCAACAGTCGTCGGCGCTGGGGTAGTCGGAGCTGTGGTCACCGGGGTCGCCGTGGTTGGCTTTGGAGTAGTTGGGGCTGGAGTGATAACTGGGGCGGCAGTCTGGGTGACAGTTCCATCGCTGTCGCAGACTTCCTTCGAGCCGGTGCCAAAGTCCTGGGTCCAGTAGTGCTTGTACGTCGCCTTGGCGTTGTACGCGTAGCCCGTGCCGAAGAACTTGTAGTTGCCCAGGATGTTGGCGCGGTGCCCGCTCGAGCCCATCCAGGCGGTCACCACAGAAGCAACATCCACTTGTCCCGCGGCGACGTTCTCCGCGATTCCGGTCCAGACAAAGCCCTGAGCAGTGATACGAGCGCTCATCTGGGATCCGTTCGATCCGGTGTGGCTCATGAAGTTATTCTTCGCCTGGTCCTCCGAGTGCAATTGAGCAGCCGCCTGGAGCTTCTTGTTGGTGCAGAATGGCGCGAGTCCCTGCTTGGCGCGCTCGGCGTTCACGGCCTGGAGCATCGCGGCCTGGTAGTTGTCGCTCGCAGTGTATGTTTGCAGCTTGCGAAGGTGGTGAGGCTCTTCAGCTGCGATCCCATTGGCGATAGCGCCAGAAGTGAAGAGCGCCGCGGCGGACACCACGATCAGGAACGCGCGAGAGATCGACTGGTGCATGTTGGCTCGCTGGCTGACTCACGTGAGCTTGTGAAGTACTGTAAATGATCCACAAACACGAGGAGCTCACTTCGGTCTTCGTGGTGAGCTTGTAAACTGAATAGGAAGCGGAGCTGCTGGACTGGGATTGAGAGACCGATTGACAAGTTGATGCGCGCTGGACTCGGGAATTCGCAAAGTGAGAGGAGCGGTTTGTCGTGCTGGTGCCTTGGAAAGCACAACTCGGTGTCCAGGTCCCAACCGGAGCAAAGACAGCAGCAGAAGCGTAGCGTGTCGTGTGCGTTTGTGCGCTTAGCAGACTGGAGAAACCAGGCGGAGGGTGCTTGTTGAAGTGCTGGCTCTACCATGCCCCGCAGGAAATGTTCCGGGACCCCAGCAGCTCGCTGCTTGTCGCCACATTGCAAGCGAGTGGGTGAACAATGCGACTGTGAAGGGGATCTCAAGCGGACCTGGGATTGACACGGCGCCATACTTAGAGTGAGGGTGAATGGGGAAATAGCTCTCGGTGCTGCTCAGCTCGGCTCGGAATAGCTGAGCTGACGCATCCAAATAGGTCCAGCTGTTCAAGGAAGCGACGGCACCGGCTGGTTTCCAGGCGCGCTGCACACATCACGTCGGACTTGCGTAGGTCCAACAAGTCCAACACAACAAACAAACAAGCAAGCAAACAAACAAAGCAAGGAAACAAGTAAAAATACGACACTTGTCATATTTCTGAAATAGCCGCGAGCTTGTAGTTTGGCGCTTGCGATCGCATATTATGCGGTGAGCGTGCCAATAACAGTCGATTTGGATACGAACTCGTGATGACAAGTTAGCACGGAGAAGTATCGTTTTGCGCAATACCACATCCTTATTTGTTGTTTGCAGAGAACCCACTCGCACATCCGGTGTCGTGATCCAAGATCTGTAGGAGCGAGCCTCAACTCAACTCAATTGCGTCCAGTTCAGACAGGATACGCTTTTACATTGCACGATTTGTGCGCTTGTAAACAGTATCGGCTCTCTTTGGAGGCCGGTTCCTCTGTTTATGTATTTAGTTGCCTGGGTAATAATGTTCCTGGAAGTCTCGAGCCTGTCCAGAATTGGTTTGCAACCCAACCACGCACTTGAAATGACTCTGGGACAGCCCTTGGCATGCAAGAGTCTTGAACGGTAGCGTGCTCGGGTCTTGGCTTCTGCGATTGCAAAGAGAGTCGCAAGGCTACACATTACATGTGTTGAGTCGTGGATGCGTGGGCATTTGAATTTGTGTAGGCTCAGCAAAGTTTGCTGGCTTGGAAGTCGAGACAAGCAAGGACTTGCATGCGTGCGATGGCACATTGTGCTAGAGCGTTAGTGTCACAACAAAGAACAGAGCATATAAGGTGGGCAACTACGGTCGGACCACCTGCGTGAATCAATGTACGCTGTACACTCGCCTTTAACATGCAAGCATGCAAGTGGACAAGCCAGCGAGTCAGGCAAGCACACAGTGGACCGACCACGCAACCCGACAATATACAAGCACAACGAGCTGAGGGAAGCACATAACCAGCCATGCACAACACCAGCCAAACAGTAACAAAGAGACAGCGACACACACACTTTGAGTGTTTACAACGGCAAACGTCCTGTCTGGGCAAGGTGCTCAAGCACAAAGCTTACGCTTCAGCAACCAACACACGAGAGCAAATTGTTGTCGTGTGCGCTTGCTGAGGCGGCGATTGCGCGTGTGTCGTCGTGCAATTGTGCGTCGATTGTTCCATTGCATGGCGAGTGTGGGGACCAGTGCAACGTTCGTGATGACTCGGGGTCAAGCTGTTGAAGCCAACGAGCCAGATGGTTCTGAAGCGCAGTTCACCCAGAAGCATTTTCGGTAGGGTATAATTGTTTCAGGCAAATGGGGTCAAATGCAGTAGGGTATTCGGTCCAAACTTTAACCGGTACCGAATTGAACAATATGCGAATGTTACTGACAATTTTAGCATTAAAATACATTATCATCATGCAGGAAGCAAAAGTTACTCATCACCATTTGTGAGTCAGCAGTCACATTGTGCGCTTCGATCAAGCAGTAGAAAAGTGCTGCACGAATGACTTCGTTAACTCCCCGCATTGGAGGCATAGTGGAGCTCCCCCGCGCCGTATCATCTGCTCCCATGTGAAGCGCGTGGTTGATCCTCCACGGTTCTGTTGCTTTGTTTGGCGAGCATTGCAGAACCACCGGCCCTGAGTTCTCAGCGCAACCTGTCGTGCCCCACCAGCCACTAATGTTCGTGGGGCATGCTTCTGGGGCCAGCCATTTGTTGAGCTATCTCGTTGGAAGCTTCGTAGCCTACAGCGCTGTAGCTCTTCGCCTGCTTCAACCTCTCAACATGGTGTTGTGTTGGCCTGGCACGCACTCTCTATCTGGGGATTGACATTTTCCTTGAGCAGTGGAAAGCTCCTCAGCCACTCCAGACTCAAGCTCCAGCGCTGGCGGAGCGTTCGCTCACAGCAAATGCGTCAACATTCCCATTCAAGGGCCGCTCTTGATCATGCGCGCCAGTCCATCTACCGGACCACAGGTTGCTGTTTGGGTTGCTCTATGAAAGAGAGAGAGAAAGACAATGGAGAGCCAGATGCTTCCGCCGCATCCAACGCACTTCGTGCTAACTGCGGTGTCCTCGAGGGCGGTTGTTGTTGACTTTGGCACCAAAATAGCTTCAAATGGGTGGCTGGGAGAACTTTTGTGCTGAGTTTCATGCTTCGAGAGAAAGAGCGAGCGAACAGCTTTCGCTTTGAAGTTCCTATAGCAACGGCATAACCACCTCTCTCTCTCTCTCTTTGGAGTACTCGTGCAAACGCATTGCTGGGCTGCATAAACCATCGTAATCTGGCCGATAAGCAAGCATGTGCGTGTTTGCTCTCGCGAATTGGCCACTCCAATCTTCGGCACCTGCTGATTTCTGTGCCACGACGGACTGGGCATTCGATTTCTTGTTTGCGAGGATATTGCTGACTCCCACCCTCCTATATCAACTAAATGCATTGCTACCTTGCAATAATACATCAAAGGTTTATCACTACCGATTTTAGTCCTAAAGATAATGGTAGTATCCTTTTTAAAGGCTGTTCAATTATGTTTTTTAAACAGGTGTGTTAAATATCTCGTGCTTCCCTCTCTTCGCTGCGCCATCTGCTCCTGCAGCACCACCCCGACTTCGTGTGTCCTTTCGCGCGACTGTCGAAGGCTGAGACTTCCATACAAACTCCCATCCAAGTCCCCAGTCTGTTTCCTCCGCCACGCACGCGCATGGGATCGTCCAGCAGTTCCTGTTCCCGCAAAACACGCTGCCGCAGCTCGTCAGTTAACCCCCAAAGCCTCAGCCTCTTTCTCAGGCTTTCCTACCAAAGGTTTACGTTTGACGCGGACGACGCGCGCGAAACTCGTTAATTCAGCGAAACCAGCTGGTCTCGGAGCGCGTTCTCCATGTGGATAGGAAGCCCCACGCAATGCAACGCCTGCTGCTGAATTTCAAAACAGCCCAGTGCTTTACAGTAGCCACACAGCCATAGACGGTCGAAACTCGAAAGACGTTCGAAAGGCTCGCAACAGCTGGAGAGAGGGGAAGAGGCGCCACAGTACCAGATGCCACTGCTGCTGCCTGGTTCCGTTGGCTCTCTCTCTCTCTCTCTCTCTCTCTCTCTCTTTCCGAGTGCCCCTCTCTCTCGCTATCCTCTCCAAGTTCTACGGCCACTTCCATCACGACCTCTGCGCTCCTGATTGATTCATTCCGCAATTTGCCAGCGCCAGTAAACACCCACCCTTCCTTCTTCTTGTCCCCACACGCAATCACAATCATGATCAGCTTCGGTCTCAAGACAGTCACGGTCGCGCTCGTCGCGTTCCTCTGCGCCACGACCTCCTCCCAAGCACAAGAGCAGCAGCAGCATGAGCGAGAGCTGCGGGTGATGATCGACGCCAACTTCCAGGCCGCGATGCTCCAGGCCGTGAACGCCGAGCGCGCCAAGCAGGGGCTCGCGGCGTTCTGCACCAACAGCAAGCTCCAGAAGGCGGCGCAGCTGCACTCGGAGGACCAGGCGAAGAACAACATGATGAGCCACACTGGGTCGGACGGATCCCAGATGAGCCAGCGCGTCACGGCGCAGGGCTTTGCCTGGACGGGCGTCGCAGAGAACGTCGCGGCCGGCCAGACCTCGGTGGCGTCCGTCATGCAGTCGTGGATGACCTCGGAGGGCCACCGCGCCAACATCATGGGCAACTACAAGTTCTTCGGCACCGGCTACGCGTACAACGCCGCGAGCACGTACGGACACTACTGGACGCAGGACTTTGGCACGGGCAATGCTGAAAGCTGTGACGGCGGCGCCACGCCGGTGGCGACGCCAGCGCCAGCGACCAAAGCCCCAGAGACCCAGGCTCCTCCAGCGACCAAGGCTCCAGTGGCTCAGACCCAGGCTCCACCGGTCTACACCAGCAAGCCAGCCACTCAGGCCCCTCCTGCTACCAAGGCTCCGGTGACCACGGCTCCACCAGCCACCAAGGCGCCAGTGTACACCAGCAAGCCGGTGGTCACGCGCACTCCTCGCACGTACACCCCTCGCACCACGAAGCCACGCAGCAACAAGACCCCAAAGACGGACTGCAAGCCGATCTACTAGAGAGGGCATGAGGAAGTGGCGCGGACGCAAGAATTAGAACTTCGTAGTTTTGTGTATGAAGCTCCGAGTCTGGCGCGCAATAGGAGGTAGTTTGTGATAGTGATGCTGTTATGCTAGGAGTAGTCAGTAGACGTGAGAGAGCGTCTTCACACGTTGTGTGTGTTCATAAAAGCAATGAGTTTGAAAGAGAAAACGGAAAACCAACACGAATGTACCAAGTGAGGAAACAAATTAAAGCCACACGCATTGCCACGCACACGACAGGCGTCAGAGCAGTTTAGGATTTCCCCAGGATGCCGTGCTTGCAAAGGTTGAAGGAGTGTCCGATTGCTGGTGCTCTGAACTCTCCGGATCTCTTGTGATAAGTGGCTGACTGTACTGCAGTCTACAGTTTTGAGAACGGGTTTCTTTTGCCCGTTTTTGACTGTCCTTCAGTATTGGAACTCGACGGGTTCTTTTGCTTAACCCTCGCCACAATGTAGTTCTGCCTGCAGCCAATCAGATCAAACGATTCGTTTATATCCAATCAAGTGCTGCTGTTAGGTTTGGTCTAGCTGCGATTGGCTGAAAAGGCATTCCCCGTTTGACTTGTTTTGTATGGAAAGAGGGACTGCTCTAAATATGTTATCGAAGCTCCCTGTTTGACTTGTTGTTTGTAAGGTTTTGGGGAAAATTAATCATTTTGTGTCGTTTGATAAATACTTCTTTTCAGCCAATTAGATACCGCAGTTGACTTAGTCGTTTTTGATGGAAACATCCACACAAAAAACAAAGCGAGAAGCAAGCCGTCCAAAACGCAGAAAACGCCAGCAAAACAAGTCGTCGCGCGCAAGCGAGCGAGCGAGATACAGCAGCAGGCAGGCAAGGCGAACAACCACGCACAACAACAAGCGCAAGTGCAAGTTGGGCGACGCGTGCGGTATTTAGTTAGCTATCTGTACGAGAGGAGAATGCGCGTGCGAGCGAGTGTGGCGCGCGAGGGCGACGACGCGAGCGCCAAGCGCAAGCTGCCCGAGTCGGTGGCGCAGACGACACGCGCCAGTGCGGGAACTGACACAACAAGCAAGCCGCGCGCAGAGAGAGACGACCACTCGCGCTACAACTACAGCAGCAGCGGCGGCCGCTCCAAGCTGCAGCTGCAGTGCTCGGACGGCCGCGTGTTCGACGTCACGCATGAGGAAGCCATGATGTCGTCCACGCTCTGGATGCTCCTGCAAGGTGAGTGGGTGGACACATTCGTGTTTGTTTCACGCAAGTCGCATTTGTGTGTTGTGTGTTGGCACTTGTTTGTTTGTTTGTTGTGCGCAACTAACGCTTGTTTGTTTCTTGTTTGCTGTTTGCGATTTGCTTGTTTGTTTGTTGAGCGCAGACGTCGCGGACAAGAAAGCCAAGACGATGGTGAAGCAGCACATGATCCCGATCTTCGACGTGCCCAGCAACAGCGTCGAGCTCGCGCTCTTTTACTGCCGGTACGTCATAAAACATACCCACATACCCTCTGTTGTTCAGCCGTGTGAATGTACCTAACGTGCGTTGTTTGGCCATTGTGAACACGGTTGTTTGTGTGAACTTGGTCGCATCCAGCTGTCTGTACAAGCAGCAGGTCGAGGGCCACGAGACCGCGCTCCACGCGTGGGACGAGAGCTTCCTCCAACTGGACTCGAAGACGCTCTGCGATCTGGCCAAGGTACAGTACCGTTGTTGAGCAAGCTCCTCTCTTCGTGGCGTTCTGGCTGGATGGAGGGATGGGATGTCGCTAACAACATCGCAAATGCTGTATGATGCTGATTTCTTCATTTTTTTGAACATGTAGGTGGCGTCGCACTTGGACATCCAGCCGCTCGTGGACCTCACGTGCCGCTCAATCGCGCAGATCATGTCGGCGACCGAGGCTGCGCACGAGATCCGCCAGAAATTCGGTCTCGAGGACTCGCCTGGCGCCATGGAGTGCAGCTGCGGTGCGTTCCTTCAGCAGCTACAAACTATTGGCCCTGGTTTTGGTCACTCAAGTTGCTGACCTTACAACATGTGCTGTACTATATGTGCTTCTTATGGAACCTGTAGAGCTCCGCAGCGGCATGTCGGGCTTCGACTTCGACATGTTCAACTCGCTCGACCACGACCTCTCGACCGAGGAGTACGAGCTCGTGGAGTTTGACCAGCCGAGCGTGGACGAGCTCGTGAGTTTCATCAACGGCAGCGGCGGCAGTCGGCCGTCGTCGGCGACCAAGTCTGGAGTCAGTGGCAGCGGGAAGAACTGCCACATGCACACATCGTCAGCCTCGGCACTAGCAGCCGCAGCAGCTGAGGGGCAGTCTGAGAATGGCGATGGCGCGAGTGGCGCGAGCAAGAAGAAGAAGAACAAGAAGAAGAAAAAGAAAAAAGCGACGGCTGCCACGTCGCAACCAGGAGCACAGGCTACCAAGTCGTCTACGGGTGTAACACGGAACCAGAGTCCAGAGACACTGAACAGAGCCAACACCAATCTCAGCAATAACAACACCAGCAGCAGTCAGATCTCCTCTAATAAGCGACAACCAGATAAAGACGAAGACGAGGAGGAAGACGAGGATGGTGACGATGATAGCGACGCCGACAGCTCGGACGAGAGCTCCACGTCCAAGTCCAATAGCAGTGTGGAGATCCCGCGGGACCTGCAGGAGAAGATGCGGCTCGCGCGCCAGAACCCGAGCGCGATCTTCCTCGAGTCGCAGTTTGAGGACGAGGACGAGGAGATGCAGGAGCAGATCGAGTCGTTCCGCCTGGCGCTCGAGTCGGCGCACCTGGAGAGCGGCAACAAGGCGAAGCCCAAGCCGCGCGTCAAGTTCGCGCCGCAGGACGTGTTCCGGTCTACGCTCGTGGCGTCGCAGCGTGTCTCGGCGGCGATTTAATCAGCAGTTTGTGTAGCAAAACGACGACAACATTTTTACAAAGCGAGAGAACCCAGGCTTGATCCAATTTCTAAGGCACACATCACAGCCAACCAAACAAGCAAGCGAATATCAAAACAAGCCACCACTGTCATTATTCTAAGCATGCAACAATGGTTCCGTGCGTGAATACTTTGGGGCTAATGTAGTTGTCGGGTATATTAACTTTATGAACGAAGAAGGAGGGTGAAAGCGAATCTAAACACGCACATGAAAGATGCGCATGAACCAAAGTCTGAACAGCTTGAATGATGAGTGAACGCCTAGCTGGCTGGTTTTGACATCACTTAGTCCGACGCGGTGTTGCCGATGCGCCACTTGTCGATCTTGAGGTTCTGCAGGAACGCGACGCGGCGGTGGAAGTACGCGAGCCAGAGAATGCCCGCGACCAGGCAGATCGCGATCTCCACAAAGAAGCCGTCGGTCACGATGAGGCACTCGCCGCCGGCGCCAGTGCACGCGGCGCGCTCCTCAGCGTTCGAGCACGTGTGCGAGCCGATCGCGAGGATCTCGTCGTGGCTCTTGCCGCCGAGGCACTCGCGGGTCGAGAAGTAGTCGACCGCCGCGAGGCTCACCGAGTTGGGCCACTAGGGATTTTACAAACAGTGAAAGAGAGGACATTGTCAGTGAACGAGCCCACTCAACTTGGTCTGGGAGGATAGAGAGTGAGAGTGTGACTGTACCTTGGTGCCGAGGTTCGAGATCGTGTTGAGGAACGTCATGTACGTGCCGCCGATCGACGGATCGCTGATGCGCGCAAAGAATGCCATCTGCAGTATCATCAAAGCCATAAGACACAGTCAGTCAATCAGTCATAACTCTACAGCACGACCTTGCACGAAGAGATAGGATAGTATGGAGCATAGTCGTACCTGAGGGACATACATCATGTTCGCCGCGAGCTCGTGGAGAGCACCGCCGAGCAGGAGGAAGCCGTAAAAGTAAAAGTGGACGCCTTCGTCGTCGTGCGCCATGACCGATGGCGTCATATAGACGATGGCGGCAAGGACGAGCCCGCACGCCATACGGAACGGATATCCAAGCAGGAATAGGTTGAGCGGCTTGTCAGGGTTGATGAAGCGGCCGAGGAACACGGGGATGACGATGCCGAGCGGGATGAGGATCGGCGACAGCAGCGCGAGCTTCTCCTTCTTCATGCCGTACTCCACGAGCTTGAGCGACGCGACCGCCTCGGCGGCCGCAAAGCCGATCTTGCACGTCAGGAGGATGACCGAGAGCGAGATGACGCTCGGCAGGCGCAGCACCGAGTACATCTGCTGGTACGTCTCCTTGATGCTGAGCTTCTCCTCGTCAAGGTCCTGCTTCTCCTTCTTGAAGAGCCACACGCCGACGGTCGTGACGAACATGACCCAGCCCCAAAAGTTCATGAACCCCGGCAGACTGATGAGCCCTTCGTCCTGCGGCGTCATGCGGAAGTACGAGTTGCACGTCGCCGGGTCGTGCAGCGCCAGGAAGCCCACGTACGCGACGAAGAAGCCGAGCGTCTGGCCCACCGAGTTGCACGTGGACGCGTGCGCGACGTTCTTGCCCGAGAGCATCGTGAGCGCCCAGCCGTCCACCGCGATGTCCTGCGTCGCCATCATGAAGTAGAGCACGAAGAAGAAGATCGTGAGGTACACCACGTGCGGCTTCTGGCCCTCCTGCTCGCCCAGCATGTCGCCGATGAACATGCTGCCGCCGATCATGAGCGCCGCGCAGATGAACTGCACGGGGATGAGCCACGACTTGCGACGCCCGAAGCGCCGGCTGTAGAGCGAGTCGACGAACGGTGCCCAGAGCAGCTTCAGGCTGAACGGCCACGACACGAGGCTGAAAGTCGCCTGGTCCGCGTACCCCACTTTCTCCTGCAGGATGAACGGGATGCTGGACGACAGCCCCATGGGGATGCCCTGCAGCGTGTAGAGCAGCAGCAGCAGCAGGATGGACGACCAGTCGTTGGGTTCGTCGTCACCTTCTGCTGGAGTTGGTGCTGCTACGTCGTCCGTCTTTGCGGCATTCTTGACGCTCTTGGAGCTGCTGCTGGCTTTGCTGCTGCTGGACTTGCTGGCGGTGGTACTGCTGGTGCTATTAGCGACGCCCTTGCGCTGCTTGAGCTGCACCATCCTGTCTCTGTGTTCTGTCGCTGCCGCCTGTTGCTACAGCTCCACGTGGTGGTGGTTTGTGACAACAGGTCCAATCGACGAATGCCGGTGATGGGATGGCTCGCAAAGTGGTGACGTGGTGACGTGGTGACTGGAGTTTGCCAAGCCATCCCAATGGCCAATGTTTGTATCGTACTAAGGCGAATCCTCGCAAATTACGAAACTGGTCTATTCATCTATTGAATATTGAGACGGGAGACAATGTCTATATATGTAAATGAAATGTAGCATTTCAACTGTTTTAGTATATAACAGTTTCAAAGTACGGTGTTTGGTAATATCATTAACATTAAGAATCAGTACGCAAATAATAATATCAGCAGCATTAGAATCGTAATAACACTTGCTTCAGATATTGAAACCGCTATTCTGGTTTTTGGTTACACTAATTGTACCCCTCCTGATCCTGGTTGCTCGATTTTTTATTAGTACCCCCTCCCCATCAGCTGATTTTCTCTCATTCGTTCAGACCCGTCATCAGCACCACAGAAGCTTCCGCATCATTGGCGTCCGACCAGCAACCGCGCGAGAGATCAAGAGAGAGAGCGAGAGAGAGAGAAGTCCATAACGACCCAGAACAAGACGCTCTGACATGGCGACGCTCTTTGGGAACCTGCCGGCTGCGGGCGGACGCACCAGCCTGAGCCGCAGCGGCGGAAGCGGAGGCACTGGCGCGCTCGTGACCGCCGGCGCGGGAGGCGAGCGCGCGCTGCAGTGGGTCTACGACGAAGAGACCTCCAACTGCATGCACTGCAACACGCCCTTCACGCTGCTCACGCGCAAGGTAACGTTATGCGTATACTCTACTGCGTCGTCTGATATCGTGTGAGCGCGTTTGAACTGATATCTTTCTTTCTGTGTGTATTTTGATACTGAAGCACCACTGTCGTCGTTGCGGGAATGTGATCTGCCACAACTGCTCACCGCACAAGCGGCGGATATCTGTGTCGGACCCATTTGTGAGTACTTTCTTTCCTATTTCATGAAGCCATTAATACTGAATGCATGCTATGGATGGCTACACTATGACTAACGCAGTGAATGGGGTTTGTGTGTGAATGAATATACAGCCGATGCGCGTCTGCAACACGTGCTATGCGGCGGTCGACGAGCACTTTGCGTCGCTCGAGTGGTCGGGCCACTCTACCGCAGAGGTGGCGCACGATGTTCGTACAATTCTGCATGTGTCTTTTTGTCTCCTTTGTATGAGTGAGTGAGTAGTGCTAACCCGCCGTGTTGTTTGTTCATCGTGCAACAGATCCAAACGAAGGCTGACCCTGTGATCGAAGGCCGCGTGCACATCGGTCAGCTCTACGTCAAGGTCGTGGAGGCGATCGGGCTGCCGTCGACCGACTCGATCACGAGTGACCCGTTCGTGCGCGTGATGCTCACGGGCAAGTGGTCTCACGGCCAGGAGTGGGGCAACGACCTCAAGAGCATCAAGTGCACGAAGAAGAAGTCGCGCACGCTCAACCCGCGCTGGCACGAGACGTTCGTGTTCAACGTGTGCGCGCCAGGGGCGGAGCTCGTGTTTGAAGTGTACAACTACGGACAGCTGAGCCAGCCGACCAAGCTCGGCGAAGCCACGATCCCGCTCACGCAGCTCATGGACCAGCGGCGCCACAACAAGTGGCTCGACCTGCTGCTCCCCGAGAAGCTGCACCGCGCGGGACTCAACAACGACGCGCGCGCCGGAAGGATCCACGTGCTGCTGCACTACAAGTTCTCGCGCATGGCCGAGTTCTGCTCGTACTTCTCGTCCGAGCAAGGGTACGTGTACGACTGGCCCGAGTTCCAGGCAGCGCACCTGTACAGCAACTTCTGGGTTCTCTTGGACAACCTGTGGCCGTACTTGGAGGTCGTGTGGACGATCTTGCCGACACTGAACTGGGAGCATCCGACGCACTCGTTCATGTGCTTCGCGCTCTGCGTCTGGCTTTGTCTGTCGCTGCAGTGGGTGCCCGTGGTTATCCACCTGGCGCTCATCGCGTTCGTGCTGCGCAACTACTTTGAGCTGAACATCCACTCGTTCACCGACCGGAAAGAGAGCGCGAGAGAGAACGGAGCGAACGGCGTTAATGGAGCTGGCGGCGCTGGAGCAGACGGAGCGAATGGCGAGGCGAACAACGGCCAGTTCCGCCAGTACAACCTGCCGTCGGGCTTCAACCACCTCATGAACAAGATGACCCACGTGACGATCGACCACGAGACAAAGCGCACGCTCCAGTCGGTGCAGAACAACATGGCGTGGTGGTCGAGCATCATCAACAACATCGAGCTCATGTTCTCGTGGGAGGACACGTTTTACACGGCACGCATCCTGCTGTACCTCATTATCAGCTGCGTGCTGCACATCGTGATCCCGAACCGGTACCTGCTGCTCGCGTTCGTGGTCTACCTCTTCGTGCAGTGGACCGTGCCGTACCTGTGGCTCATGCACTTTGTGTACGCGATGCGGCGCTCGGTACGCTCACTGGTGCACCAGCATCGGCTGACGAGCAGCAACGACCAGAACGACATGCTGTCGCGCGAAGCGATGCTCGCAGCTGCGTCGATGGGCTCGTCGCGCAAGATCGACAAGCTCCACCCGCGCATTCGCCGCACCAACTCGAACGCGAGCGCGCGCGCTCACATCAGCGTCTCGAAGAAAGAGGAGATGTTCGGTGCGGCGGTGTCGGGGATCTCGCAGGGGTTCGTGGTGAATGGAGGAAGCAGCAGCAGGAGCGAGCGCGTGAAGCCCAAGGTGCCATGAGTGGGTGAGATCAAAGGCGGATTTGTAGTGACCGTAAACAGGCGCTTGTGTGGCTTAATGGAAGAGCCTCTTCTGTGTGTGGTTATGTATGTGTGAATAAAAAGATGAAGCCATGTGGAACGAACGAAGGGATGCATTCATGCGGATTGATTGACAGACAGACAGACAACCTGTGACACGCTTGACACGCGTGATGGTTGCATCAACCAGAAAGATCGTATTTTATGTGTCCCACCTCAAATTAGGGCGACGATTACGTCAGTTCGTGATGGGTACAGTACCTCCCCCAACATAAACCTTTTTACATCACATAAGTTTAATTTTGATGCATTTAATGATATGAATTAAACCTTCTTACTTCATTTGAAGAGGTGGGCAGATGAACGAGGAGGAGCGAGGGAGCAAACGCTTCGCTCTCAATAGAGCGCCCCGTCTTGTTTTGGGCAGGTCGTCGTTCGTCCTTGCGTGACAGTCATTTTTAACCTGCGTGAGTGGGAAGTGCGGAGAGCGCGATTCCCATTCGACCGCGCGAGTGCGAGTGAACACGTGAGCAGCTTCGACGTCTGCGAGAGCGGAGCTCAGTTTACGAGAGGCCGCCCCCTACTGTGCGCATCTATCGCCCCCTCCTCTCGCACGCAGCCAGCAGCGCTTCTACGTACGGCGCAGCGGAGCTCTTGGACGGTGCGTGCGTGGACGTGAGAAGAAAACTCAGAATGGCGTCTCTCTTTCGCTCGCTTGGCTCTAATGCTAATGTGTCTTCCCCCTCTGTTTTCTGTATGCTTCTATTTGTGTAGGTGGTGTGCACGTGATACGCGCAGCGCATTGGTATTCTAGCGCCGGAATTATAAGCGCGGGAACAACATCAGACGCAGCAGTAGCGAAAGCAGACAGACAACATGCTGATCCAGCGCGTGTTCGTGCTGTTCTACTCGCTGCTTGTGTTTCTGCACACGCGCGTGAAGCACAAGAAATGGATCGCGCTCATGCTCGTGGGGATCTACGTCGTGCTCCGCTTGACGGGCAAGGCGCCAACGGTGGGCCAGTCGCGTCCGATCCACATCAACCCGCTCAAAACCGAGACGAAAGACGACGGCATCCACATGGCGCCTACGCCCGTGCTTGCGCCGTGGACCAACCGCACGTTCGAGTGCGTGGGCTGGAAGCGCATCCAGACGTGCGTTGAAGACGGCAGCAAGTCCGAAGAGGAGCTCGAGGCCGAGGCCGCGATGAAAGAGCCCGAGAAGGACTTCCTCGGCTGCTCAGAGGAGATCGGACAGCAAATGGCTGGCTACTGCATCGTGCGCAACCGCACGTCCGGCGACCTCTTCAAGCTCATGATCAGCTCCTGCGACTCGCTCCCGAATGGCCACTACACGTGCGACATGGCGCGCGATTTCTCCGAATATGGGCTGCACTCGGTCAACTACGAGCACTCGCCCGTGGCGCCGTCACTGGCGCTGCCAGCCCACGCCGCGAAGCGCAAGCCCACGAACGGCGTGATCATGATCATCTACGACAAAGTGCTGCCGTCGGCGTACGCGACGATCCGCATGCTGCGCGTGCAGGGCTGCGAGCTCCCCGTTGAGCTCTGGTACCGTCCCGACGAAATGTCGATCGACAACCCGATTGTGCACAAGCTGCTCGCTGACTACAACGTGCGCATGCGTCCGATTTTTGACAACCGCGCGCAAGGGTTCCACGTGAAACCCTACGCGGTGTACTACAGCAACTTTGACAACATCCTGCTGCTGGACGCCGACAACCTGCCGGCGAAGGACCCGACGTACCTGTTTGAAGAGCCCGAGTTCCTGAAAACTGGCGCGATCTTCTGGCCGGACTACTGGCAGCCACCCAACTCGCTTTTCCAGCTGACGAACACGAGTCTGCTCTGGCAGCTCACGGGTGTGGAGTACGTCGACATGTTCGAGCAGGAGAGCGGGCAGGTGCTGATCAACCGGCTGAAGAGCAAGAAGGCGCTCGACAAGCTCATGTACTACTCGACCCACGAGCCGCGGCTCATGGAGAAGCTGCATCTGATCTGGGGCGACAAGGACCTCTTCCGGCTCGCGTGGCTCAATGCGAGCCAGCCGTTCCACTACATCACGTACCCGCCGGCAGTCGGCGGACTGGACCTCACCAAGGACAAGGGCATTTTCTGCGGGCTCGCGATGATCCAGCACGACGTGCAGGGCGACCTCGTGTTCTTCCACCGCAACAGCATCAAGCTCGACGGCTCGCTCGACCAGCCGCGCGTCATGACGCACATCCAGGAGTACTCGCTGGACGGCGACCCGAAGGACTACCGGATCTTCCAGGCCGTGTACGCGCACAAGGAGTGCTGCTACTACATTGGCACGCAGTCGCTTTCCGATGGACGACCCGCCGCGCAGGTCACGCCCATCGACACGACGATCTACGCGGCGATCGAGGACCTCGCGATCCAGTTTTCTATAGAAGCGCGCAACCTGCTGCTCGAGGACGCAGCACTGCACCGGATGAACTCGAGCGATGGCGGACCGGGGACCATGAGCGTGCAGCACATCGTCGCGCTCTTCCTGCTGTCGTACGTCGTGATGATCATCGCGTTCGTGTGGTGCAAGGCGCGGCCGGCGCGCGAGCGGTTACCGAGTCGGTGGAAGCCCATGGAGTCGAAGGAAAGTTAGAGAAGGCAAAGTCAGACAGCGATGGCGATGACGAGAGTGTGTGGGTGGGTGGGTGGGATCGGACTTGAGCCCAGCGACTGCGAGCGACTAGTTGTAGGTTGGTTGGTTGGCAAGGCTGGTACTGAGACTCGCGGGATTCAGACGGGCTCGGTTGTAAAACCAACCGTTCGTTAACCAGGACGCACCGCAACACAATTCGTCAACTCACTCGATCAGACTCGAGAGTTAGAAGTAGCGACCACGATATGATAGAAAAATACACACAAACGATAGCACTGATAGACAGACAGCTGAAGGGCAATTTATCATGTGCTTGATGACTTGGTTTGCTTGTGTTGATGATGCTGGACTGCCAGAACCTGATTCGTTGAGGGGCGTGGAGGAGATCCAACCGCGAACAATAAAACGGACCAACGTCTCTCTAAAAAGGCTTATTTATCATATTTTGGCGTTAATTGTAGCAAATTGGACCCTATATAAGGGTAAAGGAACCGTAAATCAGAGTGCTCACAGCTTGAAGTTCTGAGAGCAGTCGCCCATTCACCCCTTTCTCCGCCATTTTAAAAATCCGTGAAGCCCCAAAAGCTCAAAAGAGAAAGAACCGAGAGAGCGAATGCAGGCGGGGGCGGCTCTGCGCGGACGAGCGCACGCGCTCACGGCGAGCAGGTGCGAGCGCTGGCGGCGCCCACGAGAGCGCTCGGCCGTCGTCACTACCGGGACCACCAGCAGCAGTGGGGCGTGCGTGCGTCTGGGCTTCCAAACCCCCCAGCGCTTCTCCACAACGCCCGCATCCTCTTCATCATCGCCATCGTCCCCACCGGGATTTCCAGTAGGATCTTCGTCGCCGCCCCTGCAGGAGCTGTCGCCGCTGAAGAAGAAGAGTCTCTATCAGCACGAGAACAGCGGTCTTCAAGTGACGACGAGCTATCAGAGCAAGAGCTGGCAGGCGCTGTTTGGCGTGTCGTTGCTGGGCTGTAGCGCTGCTGGTATTGTAGCTGCTGGTGTGATGGTTAACGCGAACAATACCGAAGCGCTTGCAGAGCCAGTGACAACTGAGGCCGACTCGCTGGCGAAAATCACCCAAGAGCAGGGCAACAACACAGAGGAAGAGAGCAGCAAGTCTACTACACCACCTTCGTCGGCTAGTGTTGCTGGTCCACCCCCAACCAACAGCAAAGCACTCCGCAAGCGCAAGACGAGCAACGGACCCGAGCGCTTTATCATCAGCAGCGCGGCGGTGCGCGGCGACCGTCCAAAAATGGAAGACACGTCGTTTGTTTCGGACTGCAAGCGGTTCGCGGCTGTGTACGACGGTCACGGCGGCGCAGCAGTCTCCGAGTACCTGCGCAAGCACTACTTCTCGATGCTGGCACCGGAACTGCGAAAGCTGGACGAAGAGCGGGTGGTTGCTACGATCGAGGCACTCATGATCCGCACCGCCAACCAGATACCAGCGCCAGTCCTGCCACCATCTCCTGATGTGCCGGTGGTGACCAGTACCGCGAAACGCAACCACATTCTCGACATGCTCAAGACGTCGATGGA
>JAADVK010000163.1:0-42323 GCA_023334975.1 Globisporangium sylvaticum
GGTCGCAAGAATGGGGACGACCCGCACTCGATCACGTTCTGGTAAACCAGCCGGCACCGCTGTGATGGAATTTGCTGGATATGTACTTGTGGCGCGCATGTTCTACGTATGTTCTCTGGTACTAATTGTGATGATCGTGTTTGTTAACTGCATACACATAGGCTCTGCGAGGGCTTGAAGAAGAAGAACGTGCGTGGCAAGAAGAACGAGTCGCTCGCGACCGCGCTGCGCGAGTGGGAGATGCTGAGCATTCTGGACAACCCGGACATGCACTTCATGAACGAAGCGACCGGGATCGGTATGTATGCGTTCTTTATATGAGCCACCCCGTACGTCTATTGCTCTTGCGATTGAAGAAGAAGTGGACGCTGATCTCGTTGTGTGTGTTCGTATGTTAGTGATCCCGCGGGGAGAGGAAATGGGAAAGTTCATTTCGGACCGTGACGTCGTGCGCATTTGCTCGGGTGAAGAGCTCGGTAAATTGCTCGACAAGTTCTCGACGCGCGACTTGGAAGTGGACGCCGAGCTCATGGGCTCGCACAAGTCCAACTCATCGATCGGCGCAGCACTGTACGTGGCATTCAGCAATTAGCAGGAGCCTTTCATGCTGTGCATGACTAACTGATATGAATGTGCATCGCAAATGGGAAAAAATATCGGACAGGTCCAAGCTGCGGAAAATGGGAAATTCAAACCCGACGTTGAAAATGATCCAGAAGACTTTCGACGACCGCCAGAGCCCGCATGCCGATGAAGCAGATCTTTTGGAAAGGTGCGTTTGTTTGGGTTTTCGAAAAGGCAATCTCACTGTGATGCTCAAACGTTTGTATATATCACCTTGTATGTCAGCAGGTTCCCGGAGATCGATCCTGTGTTTGAGGACAATGATGTGGAAGAGATGCCCGAAGACACCAAGCCAAAGTGCGATATGTGCGACGTATCGTGGCCAGATGACGCCTCGGGTCGAATGCACCGTTTGAAGAAGTACGGGATCATCACCCACCAGGGCTGTGCGCAGTTTGCTGCTGATGTCCTCGCTCAGCACCCGGAGATCACGTCCCGAGAACAGATCATTGGTGCAGCGAACCTCTCGGAAGTAAACCAACCGGGGACTTTCCATGTGACAGTGCATCGTGCGATGGATCTCCCGGGAGTGCAGCTGCTTGGCACCCAGGCTCCGTACGCGAAGCTGTCGTTGCTACCATGGAAAGAACCGTTCCAGACCAAACCGTCGGAAAACGGGGGTCGCAATCCGCTCTGGAAGAGCATGCACGACAACGCGATGCTGTTCTCGCACATGTACAACAGCACGATCACTCCGATCCCGCTGCTGGAGGTTGAGATCTGGAACTCCAACTACATTTCCGATGACATGGTTGCATGCACGCTGGTGGATATGACGCCGCTGCTTCGGTACCCACTCATTGAAGCCAAGCGCTGGTTCACGCTTTCGTCAAGAGTCCAGGCGCCGATTGCGATGATGAGTCAAACCACGGGGCAGGCGAAGGTGCAGCTCTCGATCAAGTTTGTGCCCTTGGAAGGGAAATACATTGGTGGGAACGAGCACAAATTCCGCGTACATCAGCTGAAGTCCATTGGTCTCGCGATCCCGAACTGCGCTGTTTGTAAGTATTACGTGTCGCTTGTTGCTGTGTGTGAGTGAGGGAAGTGCATTGATGATTGACGAAGTTTTTTCTTGTAGGTGACCGTGTGATCATGAATGTGATTAAAGGAGCGTGGGGATATCGCTGCGAGTATTGTGGCATCGATGTCCACAAAGCGTGCATCATGAAGGCGATGACAAAGCGCGAGTGCAAGCGAGAGACAGCTGATGCTGAGGAAGCCCAAGAAGCCAAGAAGGAGTCACTCTCCTCCTCCACGACCAAGAAACCTCAAGACCAGCCGACTCATATCCACCGAAACGGCATTGCATTCAAGGTTCTGAACAACAGCGTATCTCGTCTTGTTGGCGAACTCTTTGTGAACTTCCAAGGCCTCCATCTGTGCACGAAGCAGTGCCAGCAAGATAAGAACTTCCATGCGAAGAACATTTTTGAAGGAGACACGTACTGCCGGCTCATTTTCGAGGATGCAGTCCACGAAACCAGCCCGGTGCTGAAGAGCGCCGACCCGATGTACCACGAAAAAGTGTGTTTCAAGAGCCGCTACCGAAACTCGGTGTTTCGCATTGAAATCATCGACTTCAATTCCGATGCTTGCATCGGCGAGATGTCGATCACGCTCTTCCAGCTACTGCAACGCGAAGCTGACCGGTTCGTTCGTTCTGATCCGATTTTGAGCAAACTCCGAGAACCTCTCCGCCGCCTCAATTTATCTGATGACGTGAAGGATGCCGACATCAGCAACAAAGAGCAAGATGATTTGCTGCATGTGCACGACCGTGATCGCTATGTGTTGGCAGCGTCGAATGGGAAGAGCAGTGGGTCCGAGAAGAAGAAAATCGGGTTTGCGCTGCTCAATGTGGAGTACGTGGAAGCGAAAGAAGACTTGCTGCGCATCCGTGTGGACGAAGACGACCTCCTGCTTGAGCGAGAGCTGAAGGAAGTCACCGTGGATACTCTTCGCAACACAGTCGATCGTTTCGGCCGAGTGATCCGGATTTTCCAGTGGGCTGACATGGAGTACGGGGACATCATCGCGTGGAAAGACAGGAAGAAGTCTGCTATCTGCTTGGTGTGCTTTGTGCTCTGCTGCGTGTTTGTGGATTTAGAGTACATTGGTGCGTACATCATGTTTGGTATATTGATGTACATGCTGTACCAGCTGCACCTCCGTCTGGAAGGATCGTTCGTCAAGCGCTGGATTGGATACATGGATTATGACACCGAGCAAATCGACCACCTGAAGCTGCACCGACCACTAGCTGAGCTCCGCGTGGCGGTCCACGAAGCGACTTTGTCTGAGAAAACGGACGAGTTGCTTCTGAAGTCGCAGTCTGTGCTGAAAGACTTGGCATCCGCCAAACTGAGCTTCTACGTTCGAATCAAGTATCTCCCGAATGACAAGAAGCCCTCGGAGCTTGGAGGCAATAGCACAAGATTCATTCCGTCAGGGTTTGAAGAAACCATTGTCGCGTGGACGCACCCAGTAGAGAAATCAAGACACCCTGTGTGGCGGGATGCGTCTGAGCCTGACAGCACGACGGCGCACCCTTCCGCATCAACGTTTGCGGCGCAATTTATATCAAAGCAGCGGAAGGAGTTTCCATTTCGCAACTTCAACGTCTCGTGGCGTCATAACCCATCAACCTGCGATTGCGAGCGATGTGTTTCGTACCGAGAGAACCTGCCGACGACCTCTAAGAATCCAGAAACTTCTGGACAGAGTGCTGCGCTACCAGATGCATGCGGGATCGACCATCACGCGTTCTACTTCCCAGTCCCCCAAGCGTGTCGCAAGAACTTCACTGGGCGAGAGGACCTTGCGCCATGGCGGTTGTTCCCTGGTGTCCTCCAGTTTGAGCTGTGCATTTCGCTGAATGGCGAAGCCAAAGAGACACCGGATCTTATCGTCGCGAGTGGCTCGATCTCACTGAAAGACGTTCGAGCGCGCGCGAGTTCCAACCAGGAGATGTTGGTCCCACTGTCAACGTTACCGTCCGCCTTATTTGACGTAGAAAGCTCAGGAGAAGCAAGCGAAGCTGACCAGTTGCGTGTACGCATTGAGTTCCAACTTCCTTCGCAAACAGCCGACTCGCAGAAAAAGCGACTGAGTCTGGATGAGAATGTTTGCGTGACGACCCCGTTGTTGCAATCACGGAAGCCAAAGAACGCGTCCCGCGCAGAGCGCAGCGTTTCCGAGCTCGTGTGCGAGAGTTTGGTCGAGAAGGAAACGACTGCAGTGCTCGGAGGGCACTTCTTGGACGCATTCTGGAAGATCAAAGACACGCTTCGGAACGTGCAGAATGAGATCAGCAATGCCTGCGGAACTGTCGCGTGTGTGGAGAATCTGCTCAACTGGACGCATCCGTGGAAAACTGCGACCGCGTTTGTCGTGGTGTTCGTTGGCATGATCGTGTTCGCGTTCATCCCCGGACGGTGGCTCGTCCTGCTTTTTGGCGTCTCGGAATTCGGCCTTGGCTTCCTCGAAGATGTCCCGCCGAGCAACCACGCGCGCAACATCCTCTGGAACTTCCTCTCGTCCATTCCGACTGATCAAGATCTGATTGACGTGTACGACGCCGAGCGCGAGCTGTACGTGAAGAAGCAGCGCGGTCAGAAAGAGAAGGAGGAAGAGGAGGTGCTGCGTCTCCGCCACCACGCGCTCTGGACTGGAAGCGTGATGTCGAAAGGAGAGAACGAGCGAAACTACAAGGTATGCGTCACGTCACTGGTCTTGAATTGTTTGGGATTTTGTTGGTGGTGCGCTCATTAAACTCGTGTGTGTTTTTGTTTCCTCAGACGTACTTTATGGCGTACCGTCCATTTCGCTTCGTGCTATGGAAAAGCGTCGAGGACGCCGAAAGTTGCTCACCACCGTACCTGCAGCTGATTGTAAGTCTTGCATTTCTCGATTGTTAGCTGTGAACACAAAATCCTCGTGGCTCACAGTGTTTTCTAATTTGTTGTGGTGCAGTTTGAGCGTGTCGAGGCGATCGTGAACAAGATTGACGACAGCTCGTTCGTGTTCCATGTCTTCGGCGTGACGGGCAGCGGGAGCGAAGGTATGTTCATACCCGGTTCGGCTACTGCAGGAGTTGTTGTGTTGATGCTAATTGATTGTGTGTTGTCGCTGTCTTGACCATCTGCAGAGAAACGCTCGTTCTCATTCGACTCGCCTGAAAAGAAAGAGCTGTTGTTGAGCATCGTACAATGCAGCTGCGGAGAGTAAGTAAGAAAGTCTACGACCAGGTACACTCTGAAATTGGGAAAGCAAGTGAGCAAAGGTCTGCAGTGTCAATCGTGTCTATATTCTTTATACCATTTTCAAGTTCAGCGAACTGCTCTCAAGTTGTCGGAGCCTCCTTGTTTCTAGCTATGAAAGCCGTTCAGGTCGAGTTTGCTCAGCTCATCGTTCACAGTCGCATCGATCGTCTCGTTGCCCTCTGTCGCCCCCGCAGCTTTAGCTGGGATCGTCTTGATCCTTTCCAGCGCATCATCGATCTGACGAATCACGTACGCGACGATCTTCATGCGACTCACGCAATAGGTCAGAGCAGCTCGACGTCGCTCGGCGAGCTCTTTATCGCTCAGTTGCAGCTCAGCATCTTGAATCGTCGTGCCAAAGCCCTCGAGCGCGGACACCATGACGCCTCGCAGCCACTCGTATCCAGTCTGCAACGCGACTCGCTCAGCGTCCACATCGCTCTCACTGACTGAAATGCCAGTGACAGCCGCTGCCTTTGGGGAAAGAGCTGCAATAGAGCCAAGAATGGAGACTGGAAACAGCTCCTCTAGTGAGCTTCTGCGGTCGAGCTGCAGTCTGCGGAGGAACGGGAACTTCTTGCCCATGGCGTCCTTTGGGAGCTCAATGTCCACGTAGTCCCACTCGTTCTCGGGGAGCGCAAAGCCGTAGTCCAGCAATAACTGGAAGTTCGAGCGGCGTCCATAGCTGTTGAACACTTCTCTTCCCGCGGCGTACGAGTTGGAACCGGACGGGAAGAGTCGAAACATGCCGTTGTCGTTGACGTCAAAGTCGTACTTGGTCGCGACGTTCGTGTGGTTCAGGCAGTCAGCAAACGGCACGAGCGCGGTCCACGGTAGGCGGCGTCCAAACGTGCGCGCCTGGATGGTCTTCCACGCGAACGCAAACTTCTCGCGGGTGTACTGCTCGCGTGGGAACTCGCCCTATAATGCGCGCGTTACGACAGCAATAGCAACGGAAAAAGTGAGCAGACGACCGATTGCCAAGTCAATTGGCAACAGTAGCGTCGTACCGGACACTTCCCATCAAGCGTGGTGAAGACGCGGTCGTAGAACGTGTCGACATCACACTGACGCCGCTTAGCAGCATCTACAAGTCGCCTGTAACCAGCAACATACGCACACATTCGAAACGTAAGCAACGCAGTCAATTGTCAGTCATCCCGATCTGCCAGGCATTCTACTGCTGACTGCAACGAGACCTGTCGTGCAGCTCGGTCAACTCGTCGTCGCTCCAGTCCTGGACACTCTCTGGGTACGGCAGAATCGAGAGGTACGGCTCGAAGAACGACGCGTCGCCCTTGAGTATCTCACGCACGAGGAAGAGCGCGAGCACGGGGTCGTCGCGCGAAAAGACGTCGCGGTTCGCCTCAAGAACGCTCTTGAGCTGCGGGTCCTGCCAGCAGCGCTGCTCGGAGATCACGAGCGCCGCGGGGATCTGCAGCATCGGCTCGTCCGTGGCGATGTCTTGCAGCGCGACCACGCCGCGATGGCCGTTCTCGGTCATCGCGGGCCATTGCAGCTTGGGAAACACCGCTCCGTTGTCCGCGAGCCACTGCGTTTGATGGAAATAAAAGAACGACAACAGCGACTGAGCGCTCACTACTGCAGCAATGCAGCGGCAATGCACGTGTCGTTTAAGGACGCACCTTGAGGAAGCGCTGCTCTCGCTGCGCCTGCGAGCGCGGTGGCTCGTTCGCTTCAATTTGCTGCTCCATCATCATCCAAATGCTCCTTCTCACCAAGTGAGCTAACAGTGCCTCAAAGAGACACGCACAAAACGCAAACGGTTGCGTGAATGTTGCTTGAAGGGTTGCTCCTCCACTTCTTCGCCTACGTGCAACATTTTCAAACCCTAACTGGAAGCACTAGGGTTTAGCTCTGCCCTTCCCCCTTCCCCCTTTCTGTTAGGGTTTGTGTGGTCGGCAGCATTTTTGAAAAGAGCACGAGAGCAAAGGCGCGAAAGACAGATTGACGAAAGCGCCTGCAGCGACGATGGCGAAGACCATGCAGACGACGCCCGTGGACCCGAAAGTAGAAGCGGCGCGCCAGGCGAGAGCAGCAGCACACGCAACACGTCAACTCCAACCAAAGGCGGAGCAACGGGAAGCTCTGGCCCTAGCCCAAGCCCAATCGCCAGGTCAAGCCCAATCGCCAGGTCAAGCGCAGCAAGCGAGTGGTGCCCTGCTGAGCGGCAACAAGTTCTACCTCTCGTGGACCATTTCGTCGGAGCGACGCCGCGAGCTGCGTCAGCTCATCGAGGTACAATTGTATACGTGCACAGAGATGCCTCCATCTTCTATCCACTTGTCCTTGCTTGTGTGTACGCAATGCTCATGACGCTTTCTTCTGTGGACGTGCTTGTTTCTCTTGCGCAAACAGAGCAATGGCGGCGAGGTGCTAAAGGAGATGGCGCGTGGCGCAGTGGAGCTCGTGGAGAACAACTCGCTCAAGACAGGTGAGCCGTGGGTGTCCGCAGACTTTGTGTACGACGCGATGCGCGACCAGACTCTTCCGGACATCACGCAATACATGGCCCAGGGCTGGCAGACGACGGCGAGTGAGCTATCCCCCGGAATCCCCAACCGGGCCAAGCGCAGAGGCAGAATGGCGTACACTGTAGAGGACGACGTGAAGATATTCCAGTTTGTCAATGTGCGATGGTTACAGTACTGCCAAACACACCCGTGCCTCGTTGCGAAAATCTGACTGTTCTCGCTTTGTCTGTTTGTCTCTGATAGATCTACTATAACGGGGCACTGAAGTCGATGACGCCGTCTGTCCCGCGGAGTGTGTGGAAAATAGCGGAAAATATCCATGTACGACCATGTCTCTGTTTGGTTCGCTATTCTATTTGACTGCAGCACTAATGAATGCTCGCTGCGCTTGCTTGCTGAAACAATCGCGTAGGTCACGGCTCATTCGGCCGATAGCATGCGCGAGCGCTACCGCAAAGTTTTGACGAAGTACACTCCTCAAGAGCGCCGAAACGTTATGCACCACGCAAAGGTAGGCTTTCTCTCTCTGGAAATCTGTATGTGATCATCTGCTCAAGTGACTAATGGCTCCACTTTTGCAACTTATAGGATGCGGATGACGCGCGCCAACGAAGAGAACTCGCCGCGATCAATGAGAACCCAGAAGCGTCGACAACGGCTGACACGACTGTCTCGCCAGCTACAGAGAACAAGATCGCACCTGAAGTCGCCGCTGCGGAAGCTCAGGTCGCTGAATCCACCACTGCGGAACCTCAGGTGATCGAGGAAGCTAAGAATGCCAGTGCTTCTGAGAATGGTGCGTCTGAGGAGAAGACTCCAGTTCCAACTCCTGCTGAAAGCGATGGTGAGGCAAAGGAGCAAGACGATGACGATGAAGAAGAGGAAGAAGAGATCCGCGGACGTGGCAAGAAACGAGCGCGAAAGAATGCGGTGGCGGTGGCTCAGCAACAATCTGCATCGCCAACCCAGAAAGAAACTCCACGTAACGAAACAGTTGCAGGCGCTGAGGATTTGCAGGAACCACTGGCAGCTGAGGTAGCTGATGCTGCTGCTGCCGTTCAATCTGAACCTACGGATGATGTTGGGGAAAGCAACACCAGCAGCAGCAGCAGCAGTAAGGAGAACGAAAAGCAACCACAGGTGCCATCGAAGAAGCAGCGAAAGCAGAAACTGAAGCGAGACGCGGCATCGCCTCAACGGGAAGAAGACGAACCAGCTGAGAAGACGACGGAGCTCACCAAACCTGCTGCTGCGGGTGATACCAAAAAGGAAGCTCGTAGTAGCAATCCACCAGCAACTCCTCCTTCTCGTGAGGCGGGCACTGCGGGGATCTTTTTCCGCAGTCGCTGGGAACAGTTGATCAACGACACGAGCAACAGACAGCAGCTGCAGCAATACTTTAATCCGACTCGTCCACGAGAAGCCCCCACTGCTCCAGCTCCAGCTGTTGGCGGGAAAAACCTTCGGAAGCCAACTCCAGGCGTACATGCTGTCGTCTCAACACCTTCTCAAGCCAACAAGAGCGATGACGAGACGTCTGCGACTACCAGCGCTGCTCTTACGACTCGCCGTCGAAAACGCACGGAAGTCCCTGCATCAAGATCAGAGGAGGAGGAGAAGGAAGACACGGCGACTCTGTCGGCAAAGCCTGCTCCATCAAAGAAGCAAAAAGTGCGCCAGGCTTCACAACCACCGAAGGTAACACGAGCTCCACTGGCAGCAGCACCAGCAGCCTTAGCTGTTGCTATCCCTCAGATGGAAGAGCAACAGGAAGTGGTCGTGACGTCCGAGTCGGAGGTTGATTCGCTGACCTGTCAGCTCCAGTTTGCGACGGACCAGGAGCTCAACACAGTCACCCACGCGCTCTACTATTCGTCAGGCGACGTGGAAGTTGCGCTGAGCTTCCTGCAAGGCGCGTGTCCTGCGGATTTTTGGTCAGAGGAGGACGATTTGCTGCTCACCGATCTCATGAGCGACGCCACGGACGTGCGCAAAGTGGCCGACGCGCGGCGGCGAGGCGCGTTCGCCACCATGCGCGTGCAGCGAACAGCAGCGCAGATTCTGATGCGCATTCGCTATTTATTGTGATTACCAGTATGCAGATTTTGGGTTGGCTCGCGTGCGTGCTTCAATAATTAATAGTCTCTGTGTTGTTTATCATCAGCTTCTGCACTTAATTGTCCATCATCATCATCTACCGCTAAACGAGACGCCGTTGTTCGCTATCGACAGGGCTGTTCTCTGCTTCGTACTGTCCGTCAGGTCCAATGAGCAGCGCCATGGGCTCGCACGCGCTTGCGGTGTCGACTTGCTCGCAGGCGTCCTGCTCTTGGTCTGTGTGGTTGGGCGTGCTCCGACTGCTGCTGCTTCCGTTGCTGCTGCTGCTGGTGTTGGTGCCGCCGCTGCTTCGTTCCGTGATGTCGATCTGCACGATCTGCTGCTTCTCTTCTGCATGCTGCTTGTTGCTGGTGGTGTTAGCTCTCAAGCTGCTGCTGCTATTGGAGCGACTCCGATACCACTGCTGCAGGAACTCGTGCGTGCGCAAGCCCTTGGCGTACAGGTACAAGTGGAACGACGCGAGCACCAGCATGCACACTAGCTGCAGCAGTGGCAGAAACGACAGACAGCAGAGTATCGTGATGCGCGCTGCCACGTTGCTGTGACTGCTCTGAAGCAACCGCGAGATCGCAAAGCCCGTGACGATCATCTGCGTCGTGATCAGCAGCACCGAGCACGAGAGCAAGCCGATGAACAGCGGGTAGTTGCGCGCGCCGATGCACGTGTTGAGGTACACGCAGTGGTGGTCGAAGCCCGCGACGCACTTGTTGCAGACGCTGCAGTGGCGCGTGCCCGTGGACACGAACACGCGGCAGAGCGAGCACTTGATGCGACGCGAGGGCGACGGTCGATCTGCGAACGCGTCTGGGGAATTAGGGCGGCGTGATGACACTGCGGCGTGATGAGCGTCTCTTGATGGCGCTAACGCTGACGATGGTGACAGTATGCACGGTGTCGCATCTTCTTGTTGCTGCTGCTTCCGTATCACGGCAGGATGTGCGGGGTCTAGGAATGAAATCTACAGACGTACATGATACAAACCATTAGAACGGTAAACACGCCTCGCCACATACACCAAACGCATAGTGCAACACCTTACGATCATAAATAAGAGCACGACCATGAACAGCTGCAGCGAGAACAACAGCGTGCACGTCAGCTGCATGTACTGCGGGAGCTCGCGCACGCCAAAGAGGTAGAACGTCGCGGCGGACATGCCCACTGCGCTCATTGCCTAGAGAGACACGGGGAAAAAATGAGAACGTGCAGAATCAGGTGAGCAGACGTTTGCTTATTCAGTGCTCAGCCGTCAGCAATGAACAGCTGCAATAGCAGCTCAAGCAACAGCGCTACCAAGGAACGCACCAGCAGCTGCGACGTATGCAGCGGGCGCTGGAACGCGTGGCGCCGCTGCCAGAGCGCGTCGGCGGCGTCCAGCGGCGCCATCACCTCTTTCTCTTTGCTTTGCTTCTCTTTCGTGTATCCACTTGGTTTTGATACCAAACAAAGAAAAAGAACTCATTTTTGATACCAGCCATAAAAAGTGCTGATACCGAATTGCTCGCGTTTCGTACTTTAGCGAAGTTGTAAAGCGATCTCTCTGTTTGTTGTTGTTGTGTGGGTTGACTGAGTGTGAATTGGGCATTGGCATTTTGGCGCCAGTCACATCAGCACTCTGGAGCATGACCAGCACGCTCGTTGCTACGCCCTCCACCGCCCCAAGTACCAGCATCGAGAGCCTTACTAATAGCCCTGCGATGCTTCCGCCAGCAGCTACTGCCACTGCTGTCGCCAGACGCGCGCTCGCCCGCACGGGCACGCTGCTGCGCGACATCGCCACGCCCTGCTACCTGCCGCCGTCGGTCGTGGGCAACGTGCCGCACTTGACGCCGGACAACTGCACCAAAGTGCGCGACCTGCGCGCGCAGTTTGTGGACTTTGCCGACATGTACGTGTGCAAGAGATCTATCTAAGTGTAGTCTTGTATCTATTTGTGCATGTGGAATGGTGCACTGATGCCACAAGCTTCTTCGTTGTCTCTTGTTGTTTTATCCGAAGTGTGACGGCGACCGAGTTTGTCAAGACCAAGCAGGCGTCGTTCCGCGCGTTCCTGAACCTCGAGGACTCGCAGATCGTGCTCACGGCGCGCGACTACGTCAACCACTCGAACCCGCCGACGACCAAGGCGGGCTTTGTGGTCGAGACCTGCACGGGTCGCAAGATGGTCTCGCCCGAGGAGTACATGGACGTCGCGAAGTTGCTCAAGCCCGAGATGGTCGTCCCGCTCGCTGACGAGATCAACTGCTCGTTCGGCAACAACCGCCAGCGCGCCGCGATCCAGAGCACGCTCGACTGGCTCGACGCGTGCATCAAGCACAGAGGGAGCGCTGCTGACGCCAACGCTTCACATATTTGCGGCGTGATCTGCGGTGGCGCCGACGAGCGACTGCGCCGACTCAGCGCCTTCGAGACGTGCAAGCGCGACGTGCAGGCCGTGCTCATCAGCGGACTGGACTCGTGCGACGACCACGAGACGCGCAACCACCTCATCGACGTCGTCGTGGACGAAGTGACCGCGTCCGCCAACAACAACAACAACACATCGTCATTGCCGCGCCTCTTGTCGGGTATCGGCGAGCCGCTGCACATTCTCGACGCTGTGGAGCGCGGCATCGATGGGTTCGTATCGCCCTACCCAGCGCTTCTCACTAAAAACGGTTCAGCGCTGATCTTCTGGCTCGAAGAGAGCGTCGATGGCTCAAAAGAGCGCGAGCTTGAGCGCGCACGCTCTGGCTCACTGCTGCACTTACGCGAGACGCGGTTCGAGAAAGACTTCAAGCCGCTGCTGGACGGCTGCGACTGCTTCGCGTGCAAGCACTACACGCGCGCGTACATCCACCACTTGCTCAACGTGCGCGAGATCCTGGGCGACATTCTGCTGTACCTGCACAACATGGAGCAGTACTACCGGTTCTTCCGCGTGATCCGCCGCGAGATCAAAAGCGGCGACTTTGACACTTTTGCGCAGGCGTTTAGGGAAAAGTACGACGCGCGCGAGTCGCGAGCACCGCCGCTCGCTGTCCCGTTGGCGATCCTCGAGCGCAAGGAGCGCGAAGAAGCCGAGAAAAATGAGCAACGAGCCAGGATTGCGGCGGAGAAAGCGACCAAGGCGAAGGAGAAAGCGGACGCCAAGAAACGAGAAAGCGAAGCGGCAAAGGTGCTGTGAAAAATGACTCTTTGTTTGGGAGGTCTGTTTTGGTTAGGAAATTGGTTGGACTGATGGAATGAATGGTTGATACCAAATAGAAAAAGTGTCAAGCGTTTGCTAGAAGCAATCAGCCTCGTCGCGTGCGCTCGGGAGTGCCGTCTCGCTCGGCATCGTTGTTGCTATTGCTGCTACTGCTACTGGCGGTGCTGCGATGGCTCAGTGGAATTCGTTTGGTACCAGCAGCAGTACCAGCCGTGATACTTTTTCCAGGCAGCCTGGTACTCGCAGATGAGCTATCGCGCTTGGCAGGAGCTGGTACTGATACTTCTGGGGTTGCCACTTCGCGCTTCTCCTTCTTCTTCTCCTGCTGCTGCGGCTCGCGCTCCTTGCTGTTGTTGTTGCTACTGCTACTGGTACCAGACTGCGCCTTGAGCAGAAAGTCGACCGTGATACCGCGTGTCTTGAGTGCCTTTTCAAGCCTCTCGAGCTGCTGCCTCGACTGCTCGAGCTGGGTCTCGACCTTGAGCGCGCGCGCTTCGACGGCATCTGCAGCGTCGTCCGCCATCTGGCGCAGCTTGGACTCCTGCACGAGCGTCTCGTCCGCGACCTGCTTGGCCTGCTGCGCGTCCTTCAGCTCGTCCTGTGCACGCAGTAGCTTCTCCTGCAGCGCCTTTGTGGTCGCGACCAGGTTGTCGAACTTCTCGGCTTGCTTGCGCTGCTTGGCGTCGAACTTCTGCTCGTTCTCGTACACTTTGCTCGTGAGCTCATCGAGCTGTCCTCGCAGCTGCTCCTTTTCGTCCTGCAATTGCTCAATCGTGTCCTGCAACTCGGCGACCTGTTTCTTGTTCTCCTCCTCCTCTTGGCGCAGGAACGCCTGGTCGCGGGCCTCGAGCTTCCTCTGCCAGTCGTCCGCGACGCCCGAGTTCTTGTCTTTTGCGTGCTGGAGCTGCTTTTTCAGTTGCGGGAGCAGCTCCAGCTGCCTCTCGAGCGTCTCTTTGCAGCGCGCGAGGTGCTCGTTATCCAGGAGCGTCTTCGCCAGGTCCTCTTTCTTCTCCTTGACCATTTTCTGGTACTGGGTTCATGATGGAGGGAGGGGATTTCACGCTCGGTGAGGCATAGCACCAGCCTTGTTTGGCGAATGATGATATTAGTACGTGAGCATTTCTCGTATATGAACTGACAGACAACGGCGCTGGAGGCATGTCAGCGTTTGGTCGGGTCTTCGAAGATGAGGTAACGTACTGGAACGCCTAGTCTTGGAACGTTTGTGTCCATAGTAATCTCACATTTTGGTTTTTTTTTCGTTCCTAGAGCTTCATGCTCAAGGTACGCATTTGGCTCCAACATTGCTACCAGTATCTCTCTGTCGACGAATCTGGTCGCCATTATTTAACACCTGCTTGTGTATTGTGTGGCGGTTGTCCTCAGCACCAGCTCGGGTCGGTGTCCATGGCGCACCAGAACAACTCCAACCAGTCCCAGTTCTTCATCTCCTTTGGACCTGTTCGTGCTTGCTTGTGGTCTGCTAGGGTGCACAGACTCAGAGTAGCTCAACAACTTGCTTTGCATCTGGCATATGAAACAGGCGAGCTGGTGTGACGGCAAGCACGTGGTGTTCGGTCAAGTGCTCGCAGACGATCTGCCGCATCTCGGCGCGTGCGAAGCCGTCGGGTCGGCATCGGGACTGCCGCTGCACCCGATCGTGGTCGCGGACTGCGGCCAATTGGCGGGCGACGGCTTGCTCCCCAGCGTGCCAGCAGGCTCGGCGATGATGGCAGCAGCCGCAGCAGCGCAGGGCAGTAGTGATGGCACAGCCACACAGTCATCACAAGGGAAACCAGTTGTGCAGCCATTTTCCATCATGGGTTGACAGAACAATGCAATACTGCAGCTCAATGCAATATGTTGCACTTTGTTTCGCCTTGCTGGCTTTTTTCTATGCAAGTGCTTTTATGCCTTTTTCTGCTATGTTATTTCCAGCCAATCAGAACTTGCCAGCACTATTTGTTTCACCCAATCAAAACCTGCCAACTCAAAACACACCTCAAGTATCCAGCGCGGTCTCCAGCTGCCCAGTCGCATTAGGTTTCCTTTTAAATTTTACAGGTTTATCAATTGGAAGAGTGTAATTGTGGGGTTTTTGGGAATCTCTCTTTTTAATTTTCACAGTTTCATGCGATATAACAGGTTTACTTCCGTTCTCTGTTCAAGAGAGTGTTGATCTCACTTGGTCCTGTCAAAGCCGCAGTCATTCCATTCTGCAACTGGAGCGCTCGCCCAGACGTCCAAACACGCCAACTCACACCAGCGCATCAGTCAATAAGCAGCAGACGACATGGAGTTCCGTCCGTTCGCGCGCACGGGCGACGACGACCTCTTTCTCATGGACGAGTTCCTCTCGTTCAAGGACGACCCGAGCTTCCACAATAGCAACAGCGGCGTCCTAGGCAGCTCCATGAGCAACAGCAGCAGCAACAATAACAACAACAGCGCCATGATGGACGGGCTCGACCACGTCGACTCGCTGCTGCTGGGCTTCGACCTCGACGCGTCGCTCGAGCCGTCGCCGTTCGACCCAGTGAACCAAGCCCACGCACCAGCTGCTTTCTCTCCAGAACGCTTCGGCAACAACAGCATGCATCGCGCGACGAGAAGCTTTGACGGATCCGCGAGTCCGACGACCACGGACGACATGAGCGGCAGCGAGACGTCGTCGCCTCCACCGAGCTACGACGCGTCCCCAGCTTCATCCCCAGTGCGCCTTGCGCCGTCACCACAGCGGGCTGCGGCCAACACAAGCTTTGTGAACGTGAGCACTAGCAACAACAATGCCAGCGCGGTTTCTCCCAAGGCTCCTGCTGTGGCGAACAACACTGTGAATGCGTTCGCGGCGAGCTCGCTTCCATACGCGCTGCCGGTGGCGTACTTCCCGACCCAGTCAGTTCTGCTGAACATGAACCAGAAGCGACCGTTCCAGCCAGAAGTGCTTCCAAATGCTTCGGCTACCACGACATCTTCGGCGGCGGCAAGCGATGCGACGAACTGTAAGAAATCCAAGCGAGAGATTCGACAGATGAAGAACAGAGAAAGCGCCAACAAAAGCCGTCTTCGAAGGAAAGCGCAGATGTCGGAATTGTCCGACGAAGTGAATGAGCTGACCAAGAAGCAGCATGAGCTGGAGAACACCATCGCTGCCCTCCGAGCAGAAAACAAGTCCCTTCATGACCAGAACTCCTTCCTGCGCTCGCTCGTGGCCAAACCTGTGGGCTCTGGCGACTTTGTTCTGCCGCAACAACAGCAACTCGCTGCTGGTTCAGCGTTCATCGAGATCAACTCCAGCAACTCTCTTTCTGCGATGGAGAATGGAGAAGAGATGGACACTGTGCCTCAGAAGAAAGCCAAGACATCCCGTGCGGTCCCGTTTTCGGCTGCGAGCCTCAGCTTGTGTGCTTCAGTGTTTGGCGTCACTATTTTCTCAGACTACGAAGGCGGCTCGTCCGAGTCCAGCCACATCCGACGACCAGGTCGCGTCTTGCACTCGCTGCCAGCATCAGTGGAGTCTGGCTACACGCCAGTGCCACCGTCGTCGGTGTTGGATGTCATCTGGGACGCGATGGCTTCATCGTGGACCTACTTGTCATCGTCGGAGTTGGCTTTTGGTATTCTCCTGAACGTGCTGTCGTTCGTGGTGATCATGGGTCTGTACCACATGTACCAGTCTTCCTTCTCGGCGTCCACGTGCCAGAGCTGGTCTCGATCGAGCTCCAACAGCAGCCGCAAGCATCGCTCGTCGAGTCGCGCTGACGTGAAGAGACGCAGTGTGAGCTGGCAAGACATTCGTCTCCGCGACCAAGTCGCCGATGAGAACGACAGCAAGGACGAGAACACCCCACTGCCACGCGTGCGAGATCTGTTGTGAGCGAGCAGTGCCTCGTGTTCTCCTGTCCATCCGTGAGCGTTGCGTCACTCTTCATATTTATTTGACCTTTTTTGTAGCTTTACACCAAAGAATATCAACAACACACAAACAAATCATTTACCAGTCAACAAACGGGGTTTCATAGTGACAAGCAATCGGTATGATCTTTACTGACGGAGCAAACTCTTGGTAGCGAATAGCGGTGGTGCGCCAGTCGCGTCAAGCAGCCAACAAGGTTCGAGCCTTGAAAGGGGAAGCGCATCAAGTACTTAAAATTCAGCAAGCACGTTTTGCGCCATTCTGGTCCAGTGGAGTTCGTGGGGAGATCTTTTCGTCCGATACGGAACGTTACGCGCGTATTACTGAACGATGAGCGGCTGTCCGTTATCAGCTTCCACCGCCTTCTCGTTCTGATACTGAAACGATATCTTCCTCCTTTTGATCACCTCAGTCCAAAGTCCCCAGCACCATTTGGTGGCTGGTCTGCCTGGCGAGTGAGAATCTGATCCCGCTGCTGCAGTTAAACAGCTTGGGGATCACTCACTCACACTCCCTACCTCAAAACACCTGCGAGCCGACAACTCTGCCTGTTCGGTTGGAGTGTACTTCGTATTTAAATAGGAGCAAACGAAACTCACCCTCGACAAGATCGAGAGGCGGGCGAATTCGGCTGCTGCTTCAACCAGACGCGTTTTCTCTATTTCAAGCTTTGCCCGTTTGCCTGTTCGGTGGTGATCACCGAATCTGCCAGACACCACACAGTCGAACCGCATGTTCATATGGCAGGAGTGATCCAGCACATGGCCCCCGAGTGCTCAGCTGCTCAGCTGCCTGCAGTTGGCCTCTCGGAGGCAGGTAGAGCTACGAATAGGCAGCCCTCGGCCTGGCTGATCTGCAAGCACAGTTTGGTTTTCTCACAACCGATCAAGAAGCGTCCGAGGCAAGCAAGCCTTTATCGCCCAGCAGCAGCAACGAGCCAAAGCCAAGCTCGAAATGCGCAAGTCCCAGGCTCAACGCACGCGCCGCGTGCTCCTCAGTCTCTTCTTCAGCGTGGTGATACTGCTACACGCCTCCAGTCCCGGCGCTGTTGACACCTCAGTGAACTCGAATACAAACAGGTACCAGAGGAACCGCGTCTACGAGCAGCGCTCGGCTCAGTACGTGAACCCAGCGGTGGTTCGCCAGCAACTCGAACAGCGCAAGCGCGACGCCGAGCTCGTGTGGCAGCGCCGACTCGCAGAGATGGCGCGCATCCGCAGCGACGCGGAGCTGAAGGCGCGCGAACTCAAGATCCGCAGCGAGTGGCAGCGCAAATGGCGCCAGTACAAGTAAAAAGGTGTTGTTGTTCTATAGGCGAGCAAAATTATGTTGCTGTCGTAGATTAGAGTAGGTATAGATCTAACCCCAAAAATCAAAGTAGCACCATTATCGCTCAATACTGGGATTGCATTCAACCTCCATGACTATACCCCAGAGTACAAATGCACCATTCTCCAGTAATACTGTACATATCGTTGTATTAGCAGCCACTACCGCCAGCGATCTTGAGGCACGAGGTCTTGCTCGAGAACGACATGAGGTTCGTCATGAGCGTCCAGCAGAACGTGAACACGAGGTAGGCGATCGTGATGTTGCCCAGGAGCTTGCTCTTGCCACCCGAGCGCTTGAGCTCCTGGGTCTCGGCTTTCTGTCGTGGCAGCAAGAGCACAAACACCAGCGAGAAGAGCTTGAAGCCGTACGCGATCAGGTACGCGTACGTCACCTGTTCATGCACGCGCTGGTCGTCGCGCTGCAAGTCTGCAAACTCAATGTCAAAGTTCGCGTCGACGTTCTTGGTCAGCACGGTCGAGAACGGCGACGCGAGCGTAGAGACAGTCGTGATGAGCCCATAGACCGCGGCTTCGTTGCCCACTTCGATGATCTCGATGACCGCATAGGTGGAGATGACGTAGCCGATGCTGCTCGGGAGGTTCTCGATCAGCGGTCCACCGAGCCAGAACCACTGCGCGCGGTAGACGTTCCAGATCGTGAGGAACGTCGGGATGCAGTCAACCACGATCACTGCGACCTGCGTGACCACGATCATCGAGCGCCAGCTCCAGCCGAGCCCATACTTCTTGGTGGCGTACATCGCAGCAGTGGCGACCAACAGTCCGAGGACCGACGAGGTCTTCTCGTTCACGGGCGTGACTTTGGCCCACTGACTCTGGATCGGGTACGCCGCGGTGACGCTGAACCACGAGAACAAATTGCGGAAGAACCGGAACGCGAGGATCTGGTACACCACGCGCTGCTGTACGAGGTCGTAGAGCACCACGAGGTACTTGCGCGCCGACTGGCGCTCCGCCTTCTCCTCGGTCATGCAGTACCACGAGATCGGGATGATGGCGAGTGCGAACACCGAGCAGACGCCCATGACGGCGTTGAAGCCCATGGAGCCCGAGAACGAGCCACCGTACTCTGGTCCGTTCAGTCCAAACCCGATCATCGCGGTCGATAGGCACTGGAAGAGATCCTGTACGACGCAGATCATGGTCTGCAGACTGCCGCGCACGTTCTCCGGTTCACGCTGCGCGAGCTCCACCAGGATACCGTCCGACGCGGTCATCGCGATGACGCACCCGAGGTTCGCGAGCACGAGCAGCAAAATGTACTTGACGCCAGCGCTGGGGGCGTCGTAGTTGATCTGCGCGCGCTGCTCGGCGGTCAGGTCGGCTTCCAGGACGTACACCAGGCTCGGGTCGCCGTACTTCGGGTCGCCGATTGGCATCACGGCCATGAGGAAGCACGCAACGAACGCCACGAGCCAGCCGATGACGACGTATGGGCGACGGCGGTAGCCAAAGATCGGGTAGCAGTCCGAGATGATGCCGATGAACATCTTCCAGGTCCACGGGAGCGCGAGCAGAGCCCCTGCCGACGCAGTCTCCGTGCCGGTCATGCGCAGGTAGTTGTTGAGGAACGGGTACGTCACGCCGTAGAGCGAGCCGTAGACGACGCCGATCGCCGCGTACTGCGCGAGTAGACCGATGTTTTGCTTGCTGTAGAGGTTCGGCGCACCACCGGGACGAAGAGCTCCGCCCTCGAGAGTCTCCGGGGTCTTCACTTCATTGTACTTGTCCGAGACGCCTCCGGGGGTATTCGTGGCGGAGAGGCGCTCGACGATCGCGCTAGGCTGCTTCATGGCGAATTGGAGAATGGACAGGGAGAACGAAGCAGAGCAGTGAGACCAGACATGGTCGACAGAAGCAGCCAAGAGATCCGTTTGGAGCGTGAAGGAATGACTGGTGCGGAAAGTGAAGGTGATGGATGAGTGTGTGCGGATGTGGGGCTGTCCTTGTTCTGCGTAATATGTCGCTTTCTGTGCGTTGAAGAGACAGTCAGGATGGTGCGGATCGCGCAGCATCATCTCTAGACAGGACACATTTTTGACATCTATAGCGATATCATTTTTTTGCTGATTTGTTATTTGCCTGTTGATACATTCGATATTTTGGAGGTCATATCATTTGGCCGGAATAAAAGCATATCGTTTTGCGAAAGCCCTCAAACATATCGTGACTTGGTGCAAGTAACCCAGTGCCAGGGATTGGGATTGCTTACCGGAATAGTTTCGATATCGGATTTTGACGTTTTACCTCCTCGAATTTTGGTGGTCGTGCATAAAAATGGAATGAAATGTCAAACTTGAAAAAAGAAAAGAAAATCGAAGCGGACTCCAAATCACTGACTAAATTCCGAGGACAATGTTCAGTGAGTTTTATTACAGTTTGGCAATCGACCACGTATATAAGTCCTCCGATGGTATGAAGGAACCGACGATCTTCAGTTCACCGGACACATCTTGTAGCAATGGCGCTCGAAGTGCGGAGCCATTTGAACGCAACGAGATGAGAATGCAAGGAGAGAGAGAGAGAGAGAGAGCAAAAACAGTCAAAAATAGGCTGAGTGAGTGAGGATGAGCACACTGGTCTCTGCACGAATTACAGCTCAACTCTTGTTGTTGAGGCAGGCGCGTGCCTCGCGCCAATCGCATTCTGTTAATCGCCGCTGCCATCTGTACCGCACGCGAGCGGCGCTATGCTCCCACCCACTTCATTAGTCGCGTGACTCGAGCCAATCAAATGGGGTGCTCGAAAGTGAAATCTCAGACACGTTTCAGCAAAAGCGAAGTGAAGGTGCACAGTCGCCGACTGTGGGAGCAGCCGCACTTTTCTTTAGCATTCCGGTGGGCTCAAATATCATCCACGCACACACATCCCTGTCATCTCTGCTTCCGGGCTCTGTATGGGGCTCCCGGGGCAAGGGCACCTGAGCCACCGGTTTTGAGTCAGATAGATAGATAGATAGACTATGTATATATCGAGAGATACACGGCTTCTGCTCTGTATAACAAGTGCTGATCTCCAGGAGCCGCATGGATCTGCGTAAACGATTGCTGCTGATCCTCAAGCGAGCAGGGCAGTATGGAGCGTGTGGAAGCTGCAGAGATGCGGATCGAGAGACGAGCGCCGCAAATACGCGTGCATGTGCTGCGGCAAAGCCCAGTGTTAGGTGCGTCATCTTGTGAAGACGCAACTAGTCACAGCGTTGGACAAATGTAAATGCTGACTGGCTGGAGCGCTGTCAGGCGGTCAATCAGATCTCCGGTTGATCAATCAATATCAGTCATCCACAAGTATTGTTGAACAACCCTCCAGTCGACCCTAGGCATAACAATTTCCCTCGGGTTTGCTACTATCTCCCCTTAAAAGTTCTGTCAAAGACAGACTATCACGCTGCCTGCACTCGCATGACTGGTTTAGTCCACAAGTTGAGCTTCTGTTCCAGGTCCCCACTTGACTCCAAGTTGAGCACTTTCCAACAGTAATGTCAGTCTCCGAACTTGCCCCGGACCACCACGTGTTGTTTCCATCAAACTCCTCTCGGCTTTCTGGACTCTCATTGGTCGCAGTCCACGCGCACCTTCTTGCGATTAAAGATGAGCCGAATCTGGTGGTGACTTCCTGTACACTTGATTGGGTCCGAGGCACGCTGTCCAGGGGAGAGGAAACGAAGTGAGGTGCGGTGTCAAGGAAACACCTGCGAACTTGGAGGTGCAACGGAGTGTAGTCTTTTGGGGGTTGTGTTGGATCGGCTGACTCGGTTCCCATCTGATGCCGCCTGCCTTGCCAAGATGGACACTCATACAAATCTGTTATCGGTTGTTGCTCTTTCTGACTAACCCGACAGTGCTCCACTGGAGAGTGGCCTAAGGGCCATCCGTTTCGGGGGCTTCCTCGTGAACCTCTTCGATCCAATCCCGAGCTCATTCTCAAATCCGCCATGGACCAACCAAGCATCGTCGAGCGCATTTCGAACGCCAGCCTCCCGATCAAGGGCGACGAGTTCGCGCTTAACGGGGCCAAGCAGTACTACAATGAAGCCAAGACCCCGGACACCATCGAGGGCGGCGCGCTCCGCCCCGGAGGTCCTCCAAACATGTACAGTAAGGAGAACATCGGCGTCTTGGCGCAGTTCGCGGCGGTCGGCGTCGTCTACGGCACGCTGCTGGGCGTGGTCTACCCGTTCCTCAACAACTACCTGCGCATGACCGGCACGGAGACAAGTTCAGCGAGCGCTTTGCTCGCGCTCCCGTGGACCTGGCGCGTGTTCTTCGGGATCATCTCGGACTGCTACCCGATCTTCGGCTACCGTCGTCGCCCGTACGTCGTCATCGGCTGGCTCGTTTGCTTTGCCGGGTGCTTCCTCATGGCGGTGCTGCCCATCGGTGAACCAAAGTATGGCGACCCGAGCTTGGCGTTCATCCCCGAGGCAAACCTGACCGCTGAGCAGATCGAGATGATCAACTACGACGCGCCAGGCTCTGGTGTCAAGTACATATTGCTGCTCGTGCTCGCGAACATCGGCTGTGCGATCTCCGTGACTGTTGCGAGCGGCACGATGGTCGACCTGGCGCAGCGCGAGCCTGACAACGTGCGCGGCAGCATCCAGACCATGTCCTACTGCGTCCAGGAGATCTTCCAGTGCGTTTCAACCGCGCTGATCGGGTTCGGGCTGAATGGACCAGAGTACGGCGGGAGTTTCTCAGCGTCCATGGGCTTCAACAGTGTTATGGGTGTGTGCGCGTTCTTCTCACTCGCGATCATCCCGATTTCCTGGTACTACATCCCAGAGGAGAAAGCCGATGGGCAGTCCATGCGCGCGTACTTAGCGATGCTCTACGAGCTCATCCAGGAGCGCGTGATCTACCAGATCATCGCGTTCCGCTTCTTCCGCAGCGTCTTCTCCTGGTTCTACGCCACCGCGACGTACCCGATCCAGAGTTTGTGGGCCAAGGTCACGCCCGTGAACAACAGCCTCGCGACGCTCTTGGGGTACTCGGTCGCCGCGGTCTCGTTCTACTTGACAAAGAAGTACGGCTTGGCCTGGAGCTGGCGCTCGATGATCGTGATCACGCAGATCGCGGTCGTCGTGGTCGACCTCATCCCGTCGTTCTTCACGATCTGGGACGTCTACCGCTCGCAGTGGTTCTGGCTCGGCGCGCCGATCGTCGAGTACCTGCCCTACTGCATTGGTTACGCGATCTCCACGTTCGCGATCATCGAGATCATCGACGTGGGCAACGAAGCGGGCGTGCTCGGACTCATCATGACCGTGTCGACGCTCGCATCGCCGTTCTCGACCGTGTTGTCGAAGAACGTGTGCGCGTTCTTTGACGTGGACTACGAGTTCCTGCAGGTCGACGACACGTACGTGCGCAACCAAGTGACCTACGTGTACATCATCGGATACATCTTCAAGCTCTTCTCGATGGTGTTCGTGCTCTTGCTGCCGCGTCAGAAAGCCGAGACCCAGGAGCTCAAGCGCACGGGAGGGAAGAGCAAGTTGTTCGGCAACCTCACGATCTTCTACCTCGTGTTCGCATTCTGCTGGTCGCTCATGACCAACCTCATGGCGTTCTCGAGCAAGACTGCGTGCTTGAAGATCGCAGGGGGTAGTGGTTGCTAGATGTGTACAGCCAGGCGAAGTAACCAGTAACCGCGTAGTGAGTCTGCGACGTTAAGAACGGCGAGTTCAGCCTAAAGTAACACTGCAATTCGAACTGGACATGCCATTTTTACTTTGTGAAAGCCAACGCAGCTCCGATGGAGCTTCTCATGCAGCTCATCGGCCAATCAGTATCGACAAAAAGAGGGGATCAGTCAAAACCCAGGAGGTGTGTCCACATTAAAGGGAAGCAAAATGTCCTCTATTGATTAATTAATGGACCTGGTCAAATGAGGTACAGTAACCGTCAAGTGAAACGGTATTTTGGTGATCGAACAAGTGATCTAAAAACAGTCGTTATCAAAAAGACATCACTCAGCACACAGGAAGGGATAATAGAGAGATGTACACTTTGCTTGTTATGTGTGCTACGTGATCCAAAGTCGCACTTCCTACTAAAGGTGCTCGCTTAGCAGCCGCTGCCGCCGGCGATCTTGAGGCACGACGTCTTGCTGGAGAACGTCATCATGTTAGTCATGAGCGACCAGCAGAACGTGAACACGAGGTAGAAGACCGTGATGTTGCCGAGCAGCTTGCTCTTGCCACCCGTGCGCTTGAGCTCCTGGGTCTCAGCCTTCTGGCGCGGCAGGAGGAACAGGAACACCAGCGAGAAGAGGTTGAACGCGTACGCGATCAGGTACGCGTACGTCACCTGGTTGCGCACGTACGTGTTGTCGAGCTGCAAGTCTGCAAACTCAATGTCAAAGTTCGCGTCGACGTTCTTGGTCAGCACAGTCGAGAATGGCGACGCCAGCGTAGAGACAGTCGTGATGAGACCGTACACCGCGGCTTCGTTGCCCACTTCGATGATCTCGATGACCGCGTAGCTGGACACTACGACGCCAATACTGTTCGGCAAGTACTCGACGATCGGTCCGCCGAGCCAGAACCACTGCGCGCGGTAGACGTCCCAGATCGTGAGGAACGTCGGGATGCAGTCAACCACGATCACTGCGACCTGCGTGATCGCGAGCATCGAGCGCCAGCTCCAGTTCAAGCCGAACTTGGCAGTCGCATAGTAGGACGCCGCGGCGACCAAGTAGCCGATGATCGTCGCTGTGCTGCTGTTCACTGGCGTGACCTTGGCCCACTGACTCTGGATCGGGTACGCGGCCGTGACGCTGAACCACGAGAATAGGTTGCGGAAGAAGCGGAACGCGATGATCTGGTACACCACGCGCTGTTGCACGAGGTCGTAGAGCACGTGGAAGTAGGCGCGCGCCGACTGGCGCTCGTACTTGCCTTCGGTCATGCAGAACCACGAGATCGGGATGATCGCGAGCGAGAAGAACGAGCAGACGCCCATCACGCCGTTGAAACCGATCGAGTGTGAGAAGTCGCCGCCATAGTCCGCGCTGTTGAGGCCAAAGCCAATCATCGCGGTCGAGATGCACTGGAAGAGCACCTGGACCACGCAGATCATGGTCTGCGTGGTGCCGCGGATGCTCTCCGGCTCGCGTTGGGCCAAATCGACCAGGATGCCGTCGGACGCCGTCACAGCGATGACGCACCCGAGGTTCGCGAGCACAAGCAGCAAAATGTACTTGACGCCAGCGCTGGGGGCGTCGTAGTTGATCTGCGCGCGCTGCTCGGCGGTCAGGTCGGCTTCCAGGACGTACACCAGGCTCGGGTCGCCGTACTTCGGGTCGCCGATCGGCATCACGGCCATGAGGAAGCACGCAATGAACGCCACGAGCCAGCCAAAGATCACGTACGGACGCCGGCGGTAGCCAAAGATCGGGTAGCAGTCCGAGATGATGCCGATGAACATCTTCCAGGTCCACGGGATCGTGAGCAGAGCCCCTGCCGACGCAGTCTCCGTGCCGGTCATGCGCAGGTAGTTGTTGAGGAACGGGTACATGACCGCGTAGAGCGAGCCGTAGACGACGCCGATCGCCGCGTACTGCGCGAGTAGACCGATGTTTTGCTTGCTGTAGAGGTTCGGCGCACCACCGGGACGCAGCGCGCCGCCCTCGAGGGTGTCCGGGGTCCTAGCCTCGTTGTACTTGGCAAAGTCGCCGTCGTTGGCGACCTTGCCGGGGAGGCTCGTGTTCGAGATGCGCTCGATGAGGACTGGCTGGTTCATGGCGAATTCGGGAATGGTTGAGCAAGCGAGCGAAGTGAGGGTGCTGGTGCTGATGCTGGTGCGTGTGAATTAACCGACAGTTGACCAGCGCGCACAGTGCAGGTCTCCTGAGCCAATCATCGCATGCACTTGTGCTCTCCATGCCAGCAGAACGGGCAGCTGATGGCTGAGATCTGGGAGATCAGCAGCGTTGCGTTTGCATCAACACCGTGCCAACAGCTCACCTCACTCACAGACAGTCTCATAGAGAAATCTCTGTGTGAAAAAGAGAGAGTGACATGTGCCGCTGGGTACAGGCCGCCTGCCGCCTCCATCACCTTCCAGCGCGTGCCGCGGTGCCAATCACACGCGCGTCGCTTCGCGGGCCACGTGACCCGCGCCAATGAGCTTCTGGAGAAGCGAAGTGAGCGCAGAGACCGTTCAACAAATCGCAAAAAGCGCTGACAAAGCGCATCCCCCTGTCATCCCCATCGCTCACCACGACGCGTGCCAAATGTGATGAGGCGATTTGACAGAGCAATTTATTATTATCGGGCGATAAATTACGAGGGGTACAGTAGGCTCTCGCATAAACTCCCGTGTCGTGATCAAAATTAAGGATGAAGAGGTTGCTTGCTGCGGATTTAATATATTTTCACTTATAAAAAACTTGCGTTAATACAAAGCTGCGGTAATACGAAAGCACATGTTGTGGAGATTGTTTGCTGTAATCGAGGCCACTCTGTCCACGTTGATACATCAAGATGCTCCTTGCAATCGCAAACAAGTTGAAAAGGGATGATGATCTGAGATTTGTTGCCTCCCTTAAGCAAACTGAAGTGTTTAGCGTGTTGCTAGCTGGGTTAGAAGGACAATCAGTTGCGCGACCTGGTCAGGTGATACTCGAATAGCACAGTCCTGAGCGTCTGTTGCTCATCGCATTTGCTTGTGCGGTGCACCTTCCGTACTTGTACGGTAGAAGACGCTTGTTCTCGTGCGTTTGCAATGAGTGAAGACGCCACGCACTTCGCGATGTGAAACCCGTGAGAAGGTCCTGCGCGCTCTCGAGTTTACAACTCCCAATGTGCCTGAGTGACAAATTCCTCTAGTGCACAGCACTACATGCTGCAGGAAATTGAGCCATGTTAAGCATGCGAATAGAGGTCCAAAAGAGCTCTGTTCGTAAATTACGCCACGAAAATAAATTCTCGTCCATTTCGCTGGTTTTACTGAACCCTTTCTCTTGTACTCTGGTTGCGACACAAAGTGATTCTGGAGCGCACAACCTACACTTTTCAAGTGTGCTGCTTTTTCTTAGCAGCTCGCCTGTTGACAAGCGATACAATTGCTGTTCAGTTCAGTCTCGCTTTGTCGCATGACCAGTGGCGCACACTCATCTGCTGATCCACCGCCGCCTAACGCATCGCATCGCATCGCTCTCAGATCCGAGTTGCCTGTCTGGCTGGGCGTGGCGCTCGCAGTCTGTTCAGTTGCGAAGGTGCATGAGAGGCGTGGCGTGGCGTCTCGGCAGCTAAGCTACCCTGCTGGTCAGAGCGTGGGACGAAAGAGGCAAGAGCTGCCTTGAAGCTGGAGCTTTCGTGGCGTTGATGGATACACAACATGTTCAGAAATGGATGAATGGCTCTCAGATCATTCGCATGACAAGGAATTGTGCAATCGGTCTGCCAATAATGCAGACCGAGGAACGCAGTCGAATTGCCACGGCTGAGTGCGATGCCTGTCGGAGTGACAAGCGCGGCGCTGGTTGACTGACTGACAGTCGTGATTGATTGATTATTTGAGTGGTGTCATCCCATTGTAACCATGTGTGCTGTCATCCAGTAAGTGGTGGGGCATCAGTGCCAACCCGACAACCAGAAAGACGAACAACCTGGAACAGAGGCGTGCTGTTGTTGTTGTAGGATGCATGGACTGATCTGCTTTGTTGTGCGTTGTTATGCTGCTGTGCCGACCAGTGTCGTATGCTCTTTCCTGGATGACCTCCGGTAGGTGACCACTGAGGTACGAAGCATTACGCTGCACTCTGCACACGACAAATGTCAGTCCATATCAGGCGGACTGTGCTGCTTCCTGCCTTCTGGTTGCTGTGGCCGCCTCGAACCAGTCGAGGCGGACCACCTTAACAAGCAATCTTCGCTTGTTGCATTGTGCATAGTCTTTCAAAAATTTAGTGTTTCGTGTTTGGTTGAGACAAAGGACTCGAGCGTTCTCTGTCTTCCTTTTTAAAGTACGTTATCGCGGTCTGCTGTCGGCTTCCGCTCTAATGTACGCGCCAGATGCGCGAGCGCTCTCGACATGGCCTCACGCTCGCTCGTGCGCGACGACACGGTCTGCATGTTGACGATCGCGCGCATCTCCGACTCCTTGGAGTCGGGCTCGAGCTCAATGAACGCCGCCTCCGGGTAGAACGCGCGGATTTCCTCTTCGACCTCCTGCACCTCCTTCTCCACGAGCCGCGTCACGTCCTCCGCGTACCTGGAAGACAGGGAGCCATGACAATGCTTTAGTGCCTTGCTGGTTGGTTTAACTAGTGGATATCATCAATTGGGAATTGGTGCCTCAAACGTACCAGGACAGGATCAGCGGCAGGTCGTTCTCGAGGTCCTTGGCTTCCATGAAAACAGGCTTGTACCTGCTCATTATGGTTCATCGATTCGCATACAAGTTGGTTTGAGGGTCAAAACATACCATAAGCAACAGTGAAGGCTGCTCATTCATTCGTACATTTGGAGAAGTTTGGCTGCCAGGTACGTGCCGTCAAAGTCCACCTCTGCCTACACACAAGACAACAGCAAGAAGGTTATAAACCACACTGTCAGTGATCATACGCACAATCAAACATCCAAAGCCAGTATCAAGCATTTGTGTGTACCTTGTAGCTGAAGGTCGACGGTCCGACCCATTGCGACTGCACCGCGTACACGTTGTCGATCGACGGGCGGGACAGCAACAGCTCGCGGATGCCCTTCTCGATCTCCGGCTCGACCGACTGGCCCAGCAGGTACCGCTGGTTCAGGCGGATGAGCGTCACTGCAACACCTCCAAGCAGCGCGCCGATCGAGATACTCGCGATGGAGTCCCAGAGCGGGTTCCCCGTCACGTGCGTCGCGCCGATGCCCGCCGCCGCCATGAGCACACCCGTGCACGCCGACATGTCTTCGAGCAGCACAGCCATCATGAACGGGTCCTTGATGCGTCGGAAGTGCCGGAAGAGCGACATGCCCGGCGGCTTGGTCGAGATGAGCTCCTTCACCGCGCGCTTGAGCACCCACCCGTCGATCATGAACGACGCGCCGAGCACGGTCCAGACCTCCCACGACAGAACGAGGTCTTCCGGCGGACTGATGAGGCTCTGCACGCCGTGGGTGATCGTCACACCGGCGCCTAACCAGAAGATCCCGAGCGCCGAGATGAGCGACCAAAAGTACGCAGCGCGACCGTATCCGTACTGGTGCTTCTTGTCCGGTACGCCCGCCGCCTGGCGCAGCCCCAAGATGAGGATCCCCTGGTTGCCGGTATCCACGAGCGAGTGGATGGCCTCGGAGAGCATCGCGCTCGAGCCTGTCTTGAGCCACACGAGCGTCTTCAACACCGTGATCGCCGTGTTGCCAATCATCGCGCGGATCACCACGTCCTTCGACGACGACCGGTAGCCCTTCATGGGGAAGTAGACCTTGTTGATATCTGTGCGCGGCTTCGGGTACGTCGGGTCAACGGTCTCCGCCGTCAAGATCACGGGCGAGGGTGTCGACGCGGCCTTCGCCTTGTCGTCTTTGCTGTCTGCTGGGGTCATCGTCGCGAAGAAGCGCGGCAGCGGCTGGAAGCGGAGCTGCTCTCTCCTCCGGCTCTGGTAGTACGAACCGCCGCCGCCGTACTCGCTGCGCAGCTGCTGCGCTAGCAGTCCATTGGCGATCGCACAACACCCGCTCGCTCGGCTTCGCAATGCCGCCGTTGAAGCTCCTAATGACGATGGGAATGCGACTGAGCAGTGCAGTGATCGCACGAGACCACCCGCGAGCCGCCGGGACGCGAGCGACGGCCGCGCCGCTGTGCAGAATGCGTGTGTGGACAGCAGCATCCTGTGGGCGTTGAGCGTATAAACGCAGAGAGCGCGCGTGTGTAGCGGTCACTTAAGGCTCTCTGTCTTGAGCTTCTTGTCGAAGTCACTGCTGCTGCTCAACTCAATTGCAGAGCTCTACGCGCGCGTCGTCAGAGCCAAGACACTCAAAGCTCAAGCTCAAGCCCAGTTCGTGTGGTCTTCTGTGAACGAACACTTGTTCCAAGATTCAGAGATTCCCACCGTGTGATCCACATGGTGATCTGGAGCAGCCCTCCTCAGACTCAGTTTGGTGGTGGCAAGGATCAGGTGCTTCATAATGTAATAACATTCTATAATACATGTCAAATATTTAATCATTATCCATATAATTCCATTAATCATGTCCTGTAAATAATATATATTCTTCCAAAATGAATGTATCCAGCCACCAGCGTACTGGCTCAGAAATGGATCTGACGAACTCTGGTAATAGCTGAGTCTGATCTAAAAATACAACAGGTGCCCCTTCCATGCTTCAAAAGCAAAGCAATGCCACAATTGGCAGACGAGAAGCGTCGCATATTCACATTCCGATCGCTCGCCTGCATGCCACATACGCGCACAGAAGAGCACAGTGAGGTAGTACAAGACAAACGAGAGCGAGAGCGAGGACGAGAGAGCGTATCCTGCGCGTCTTCTATCTTTACGCCGCGACGTCGTACTTGCAGCAGCAGCGTCAGGAGTGAGAGCGATGGACCTGCGACCCGCTGGGTGCGCGTCCCGCCGCCTTGTGGACTACTTTGTGGAGGTCGTCGCGGAGCCAGCAGGTGCGTGCGCGCGTGTGTATTGGCGTAGCTGTGTGTCTGCGTGTCTGTGTGCGCGTCATTCCTATGATCTCATTGTGTGAGGTGGCGTCACGATCTCTAATGCCATCGCTCTTGTGTGCGGAATAACAGACGACGGTCGCGCGGAGGAGAACGAGGACTTTGTGCGCAAAGTGGTGAACCGCATCCCGCAGGAGAACCACGCGGATTTTGCGCTGCCCGACGGCGTTCCTTATGTACGTCTCTCGTCAACAGAAAGCACCGCTCTATTGCCTCGATTGACTTGAGCGCGTTTGTTGCATGCAAGATACCAATGTGTGGTGCTGAGCTCTTCACGGTCATTGACAATGCATTTGGTGGTGTTTTATGATATGTATAGTTTTGCATCCCAGAGAGCGTGGCGTTCGCGAACCCGCCGGTGTACGAGCGCAAGCCGATCTTCTTCTCGTTCACGCTCACGGGCGGCGACGGCACGCACGCCTACGGCTTTGCGCTGCACTACTTTGAAGGGTTCGCCGCGCCAGGTACCGAGCGTAAGCGAATTGGCTTGGTGTTGTTCATCCTTATGAATGACTGGGTACTTACACACTGCTGGTGGTATACTGTTTGTATCGTATACAATAGGGGCAGGCTGGCGACCGCGCGTGTTCTGCCTGATCTCGCACCACCCGTTCTTCTCGCTCTTTAAGGAGATTGTCAGGTAACAGAGTGCCCAGGTTGACTGTCCACGTATCTCTCTATATAGTATACTAAGCGCACTTTTCCATATTGATCAATAGCTGGGTGTACCGAATCCGCAGCCAGTCGTCGGAGCTCGTGGTGGCGCAGACCGCGATCGCGTACGCGTGCCACGACCGGAGCTGGTTCGTCTCACCGAGAAACAGCGCGACGCAGGGACGCCCCTGGCTCATGCGCTCGGCATCGGAGGACGGCGAGAGGAGCAGTCGAAGCTCGCCTAGCAAACCTGATTCCAGTGGAGGACTGCAACTGCCTGCGGGATCAAAGAAGAATCTGTCCACGGAGAAGCTGGACTGGTCGCAGGTGAATCTGATTCTGTCGCAGTTGGTCGAGCAAGCGACTTGCCCTCGCGCGGGCGGCATCCTGGAGCTCCAGATCCTGGGCGAGGACTTCTTCAGGTACCACATTCAGCGCGGCAAGGCGTCCCACTTGGACGACTACTGCTTCCAGATGCTCTTCCAGTGCCTCTCGCTCAAGAACGTCGTGTATCTGCTCAACTGCATGCTGCTCGAGCAGCGGATCCTCGTCCATTCAAACGTAATTGACGACTGGGAACTCTTGATCTACTGCCAGTTGCTTAGTCTCTTATCTCCTTGTTCTGTGCGTCGTATTTGAACAGCACCAAGGACTCCTCACGCCAGTCTGTGAAGCGCTCTCGGCGCTGCTGTTCCCGTTTACCTGGGAGCACGTGTACATTCCGTTCCTGCCCGTGAAGCTGATCGAGTACCTTCACGTACGTTTTCTATAGAATTTGTCATTCTACCAGTACGCTACTACACCTGGAAGACTCACACTCTCAACTCTTGACTCTAGGCGCCAGTCCCGTATTTCATCGGTCTGCAGACAAGCTCTCTTGCGACTCGCGCAGGCTCCGAGATCTTCGCGTCGTGTGTGGTCGTGAATCTGGACAAAGACAAAGTCGTGTCGCCGATTGCCTCGCGGGTTGACGGCAGTCCGCTCGACTTTGTGCTCGCGCGGTTTCCGACAAAAGAAGTAGATGGGCTGCTGCGCTCGCTCTCGGACGTGGTTCCTCGCCCAATCGGCACGAAAGAAGTCGCCAACAGCAAGCTGGAGCAGGTTCAACAAACTCCAGAAGTACAGGAATCGAGCACCGCGGAATGTGAAGTGGAGCTCACTTTTGGAGAAGGACCGGTATGTTTGTATAAAAACCAAATTGTCTTCTGTTGACTAGCATTTTGATTGCTTATACCCGAGCCACTAACTTTACTGCGTGTTTGCTGTGTTGTGTGTGTAGTTTGGCATCACATTCGAATCAACGCACCTTCGCCTGCTCGCGGTTGGGAAATTCAAGCCGGGACACCACCATCAGCCTGGCGCTTCGGCTGTCGTGAAAGCGCTGCCGCGACTTCTCAATGGGCTCGCTGGACCAGCGGAGCGATCGAGACTCATCTCTGCTGGGAGTTTTCTGATCGGCATCAACGGCGAGTCGACGCTTGACTTGACGTTCGAAGAGACGATCGACCGCTTGCGACTCGAGAAGCGACCGATCAGACTCCGTTTCCTGAACTCGAGACTCCCGTTTGAAAACGCGTGTCGGTTTGCTGAGCGACTCCAGGCTTTGTCGCTAGTATCTGCGCTCCAGGTTGACCGCAGCAATGTGCGTCTGCCGTGGGTGGACAGTGTGCGAAGCGCATTCGCGCACATGTTCACGTCGATCTTTCGCGATTTCCAGAAACACATTCACATTGAGCAGACCGAGAGAGCGTCTTCGTCCTCATCAAAGCAGAAGCAGCGCATGCCAAGGAACAAGAGAAGACGGTCGTCGACACTGTCGCTCTCTGTGACGTTCAACCACACGGCGTTCTGCAAGGCGCTGCCGGCTCGATGCAGAGAGTTTGCTCGCGAGTTCACGCAAACGCAGTCGTTCTCGGGCTTCGTCGACGACAGCGTGCTGGGCAGGATCTCGCACTCGAACTCGTTTCCGCAGATCGAGCTCTTCAAGCACTGTGTGCACCTCATTCACGAGATCCGCCACGTGAAGGCGGCGATCGACCTCCTCTTTGAGCGCGACTGCACGCCATTGGAGATCCTGAAGTTCGATCTGCCAAGCACCACCACCACCACTGAACGGAGCTGCTCAGATCACAAGTTGGTTGGTCTGGGACTCGGCTCGCATTCTTTCCCAGAGCCTCACTCGGAGAGGCGATTGTCGAAAGCGAGGCAGCTGGAGATACTCTTGTGTGACTCACTGTCGAGCAAAGATCCGCTGGAGTTGTCGCTTCATGATGGACCATCGGCGTTTGAAAAGCTGTCGGACATTGAGGAGCCGAGTGGAACGCCGTCGACAGTTGGGTCGTCCCCGACGTGCGTGCAGTCGCTTGAAGACGAGATCGACAGGATCTTGGACTCGGGTGAGCTCCTCCTCGAGCAGCAGACAAACCCAGAGATCGATGGTGATAGCGACGATGAGGCATTCGAGTTCGTGGGAGGTGGCCAAAAAACCGCTCGTCAACAAATATAGTCCTATTAATTTAAAACTTTTACATAGGGGCTGAGGTGTTAGCACCACTGACCTTGTCTATGCAGAAGCGTGAGGAACCCTCGGGTTGGGTCTCTTGTCCATCAGGCGCTTTGTCGTCTCGCGTTTCCGCCACGAAGTTTGAAGGAGGATGTGCCGCGTCGCTCGGAGTTTGGTTTGTCTCGTCACTTTGAATAACCTCGGATGACTGGACCTGAATCGGTTGTTGAGCTTCTTCCGGCGAATCAGCCTGTTCAACGAGGGGTATCTCATCGTGGCTTGGAGCCTGCTCAGTCGAAAGCATCTGGTTACTTGATGGCTCTTCCATGAGAGGCTTAGCACCATTGCCTGGAGCTTCTTCAGTTGCCAAAGAACTTGGAATCTGCTCATTTGGCGTCACCTCGTCGTCGCGTGGCGCATCCACAGTTAGCATCATCGATGGAGCTTTGGCAGTCGGTGAAACCTCATCGGCTGGGGCTCGAAATGTTGAAGTCGCCATCGGAGCTTGCTCAGTTGGCACCACGCACGGTCCTTCAGGAGGTGGGGTCGCATGCGGAGCTTGCTCGGTTGGCTTCACACATGGAGCTTCTGGAGTTGGCGTCATAACTTGAGCGTCCACGGTTCGCATTACACTTGGATCTTGCTGAGTTGACATATCTGCATTGCTGGCAGTTTATTCAATCGGTGTCATCTCGCTGCTGGGAGTTTCTGATGTTGGGGTCATGACTAGAGCTTGCTTGATTGGAGTTGTCTCGTGGAGTTCGACCGGTGCTGACACGTTGCTTGGAGTCGATTCGGATTCATGTTGCTCAGTTGGTGTCACCTCGCAGCTGGGAGATTCGACAGCTCGCATCACCTTCAAATACTCCGCAGTGGACATCGCACTTGAAACTTCCGCAGTCGCTTTTTCATTTAGGACTTCCGCCGTTGTCATTGCACTTGGAGCTTGGTTAAGACGCGTTGTATCGCTACTTGGAGCTTCTGCAGTTGTTGGCGTCTCACTTGGTAATTCCGCAGTTGGAATTCCGCCGGAAATGTTCGTTGTGGGTGCCACAGTTTCAAGTTCTGCCATGCATGGAGCTTCCGTAGTAGACGTCACGGTCACACATGGAGCGTCCGTAGTAGGCGTCGCTGAAACTTGCTCCATCGGCATCAGCTCGCTCCTTGGAGCTTGGTCGGCATATTCGGACATGAGCAGCTTGCTTGGAGACAACTCGGAGGGCTTTTGTTCAGCTCGAGTCACCTCGCTGCTTCGGACTTGGTAAGGCGAAGTTGCCCTCGGGACTTGCCCAAGCAGAGTCCACTTGTTGCTCAGCGCGTTCGCAATCTGTGCAAAACTTGTAGGAACCTGCTTGATTGGCCACATTTCATCCCTTGAAGCTGGCTCGACAACTTTGGAATCGTCGTTTGGAGTAAACGACGAGTGCTTATGCTCACTAGGTGCCATCTTGTTGCTTCGGACGTCCACGCATGTCTTCATCACGTCGTCGCTGGGGGCTTCACCAATTGAAACTCTCTTTTTCGAAACTCGCTCAGCTAACGTCGCTTTGTTGCTTGGGGCTTCCGTACTTGGTACGACGTACAATGTTTCCGTAATATGCATCACACTTGGAGCATCCGTAGCTAATAGAGTAGCGAACTGGGTTGGCTGCGTTGGCACCACCGCACTGTTTGGAGGTTGTCGAACTTCGACAAACTCAACATCACTGCTTGACGTTGACTCGGAGAGTTCCTGCTCAAGTGGGAGCAACTCATCGCTTGGAGCTTCCGCGGTTGGCGACCCACTCTCCCTTGAAGCTCCTGCACTTGACGTGAAGCTGGTGTTTGAGCCTCCTTGTCCTTCTGCCATCATCTCATTGATTGAGACTTGCTCGAGCGGAGTCGCCACGTTCGCAGAAGCCTGTTCAAATAGCCTCTCGATTATTGGGGTTTCACTGGCTGGTATTGAACTTGAGACTTGCTCAACTTGCGCCATGTCATCTGTCGGAGCTGCTGCAGGCGGCACCAAGCTTAAAGATTCCACGATTGGAATCACCTCGTTACTCAAAGCTTGCACATTTGGCACCACCTCGTCGCTTGGAGCTGCTGCAGTTTGCGTCGCTGCAATAGCTTCCACTGTTGGGGTCATCTCGCTGGTTGGAGCATGCTCCCTTGATGCCGCTCTGTCGCTTGGAGCTGGCTCAGCTGACGTCACCATATCGTTTGACGTTTCCGCTGTGAGCATCGCCCCATTGCTTAGTGCTGTTTGCTCCATAGTGTTGTTACCTTCGCTGATTGGAGTCTGGTCGAATTGCTTCGTCTCGTCAATAGAACTTTGCTCAAGGAGAGGAGCCGCCATGACGCTTTGAGTTTGAGCAACCATTGTCATCTTGACGCCTGAGCCTTTTTCATCAGGAGACGCCTCGTTTGCTTCGGACCGCTCAGCTGGCAATGTGCTTGGAACTTGCTCAAGCCGTACCTCTTCACTGATTGGATGTTGCTCAAGTGGTGTCGTTTTGTTGCCTGGAGCTTGCTCTGTTGAGACTAGCTCATTACTCAAAGCTTGCTCAACCTCCGTCACGACTGGAGCCTCCCCACTTGGACTCACACATGAAACTTGCTCAACTGGCGTCACTTTATTCCCTGGGTGTTGATCGAGAGATCCATCCTCGCTCCTTGAAGTTGTCTCGGAGAGCTTCGTCTCGTTGGTTAGAGCTAGAGCTTGATCAGTAGCTGCCTCCAGTACATTGTGTGGAGGTTGGTCGACAATGTTAAGCTCGTCGCTTTGAGCATTCTCGGCCAGCGTTGCAGCGAGGCTTTGAGCATCCTCTTTACTTTTCTTTGCCTGCTCCGGCGGTGAGACGCCATTTGATTGAGCGCCTCCTCTGCTTCCCGCTGCTTTGTTGTTTTTCCGTGTCTTCTTCGGAGCCTTCGCCTTCTGTGAACAAAAAGAAAGATTCGATTGAGCCCAGATTAGTCCATGTGACTTCTGGTAAACAAAGCCAAAAAGCATAATAACTCTTACCTTTTGCGCTTGTGCATGTGCTTGGGCTTGTTCTTCTTCATATCTGGCATTCACGTACCGCGTGCGCTTGCCCAGCACCTGGACGCTTTGGAATTCCATCTTCTTCTTCTTCTCTTGGTACTTCTTCCACAGCTTCGCCGCTTGGTAGCGCATGAAGTCACGCTTGCAGAAAATCATGATCGTGTTATTCGGCTGACTCAGCGGCGCTTCACTGGAAGCTGCTTGGACCTGCTCTTGTGGAACTCCTGCGCTCTCCTCGGTCTTTGGTCCCGCCACTCCAGTCTCAACAGCCGGAGTTACTGGTTCTTTTAACTGGTTTGCTCGCGGTGTGCTAGGCTTTGGAGCAATCGGTACCGGAGTTCGAAGACTGGGCAAACCTCCACCAGTTAGATCAGCAACACTGTGGTCGGCAGGTTTTGGCACTTGAGGTTGTACAAATCCACGCTCCGTCCACGTTCCTGGAAGAGGTCTGCTGCCATTTGCCACGTCTTTCTCGACAGAGTTGTTGGCGACAATCGGCGGTGCGTTGGCAGGATTTGACGCACTCTTGCTGGGAAGAATACTGATAGATGTAGTTGAGCCGCTCTTGACTGCAGGAGCGACTGCATGGCTCGAGTAGCTGAAGTTGATCTCTGCCAACATGGCGTCTGTGATTTCTTTGGAGACAACTCGGATCTTTCTTCCACCTGCAGACAGTGGGGCTTTGGTTTTCGAGTTCACCGCACCCGACTCCATCGGGGTGTTCACTCCTCCAGCAGGAGCGATGTGGACACCGTTGGACGCCACCACTTCGTTCTTGCGCTTCCGAACACGCTTCTCTGTCGGTGCACCCTGAGCATTACGACGTTGGCCCTTCGGCTGTTTGATGGCTTTGGGTTGCTTTGGTAGTACAACGTGTTGTTCTCTCTTCTTTCCCTCAAATACTCGCTGCAAAGCACTATCCGGTTGGAAAAAGCTTTGAGAGCCAAGAAGTGGAAGATTGTCGAGATTGCTCGTGGGAGGGACGAGACCTTGATCATGACCCTCAGCTGCAGTATCACTACCGCTCGTTTCGCTCACTGGGTTCATCAGATTTCTCATTGCGTTCGGCGTCGGCATTGCTGCAGCAATGTTGCCAGTCGCCAATTCGAGGCCTGGAATCCGCGCAAACACCGGCATTGATGCATTCGGAGCGATCTCTTTGCCACTTGGCGGTTTCTTGACTGGCACTGTAATCGGCACCAGTGTTTTGCTTTCCTGTGTCGTGACGTCTTGTTTCTTCCGTCGCTTCACTGGAGCTTTCTTCTTGATCGCGGCGTTCGCTGGAGGCACTGACACTGTTGGCAGATTCATTTCATGGAGATTCGTTGTCGACAAAGTCATTCTGTACGCGGGTGCTGGCTGCGGACGCGAGGTCCCCTTCTTCTTCGGCTCTGGTGCTGGAACAACCCACTCGTCAACAGCGTTGTCGCTGTGTATGAGTGCAGACATCGGCAACTGGACCGTACGCTCATGCACAGCAGCGTCCTTCACTCTTTTCCGCTTCACTGGGGCTTTTTTCTTCACCTCCTTACTCACCGTGTTTGCCGACTGCTGTTGTGTACCGGAAGGTACCCCCAATGTGCCTCGAGCTCCAGTCACCTCCATGTGACCGTTAGACAACCGGTAGCCAATGGTAGACTGGGCGAAGCTTCCCTGTGGCTGCTGCGGTGCTGCTGACCTTTGGTGTGGAACACTCTCACTCCCATTGCCAGTCACAGTTTTTGAGCCGAAGCCACCAGATTGCCCTCTGCCCACGAGCACGTCCAGGAAGTCGTCGCCAACCGAAGTATCCGCTGCGACACTCAGCTCGTAGTTCTGCTGCTCGACGGTCATGTTCAAGAGCTGAGTGAGTCGACTCGGTCTAAACTCTGCACCCGTCTTTTTCAGATCCTCCACTCTGGCTGAATGCACCTGACCCCAGGGGCTTGAGCTGTTGGTTCCGAAATTGATCGCGTTCCGCGCTGGTGAGTAAACGGGCGAGTGAAGAGCGTACAGAGTCTCAGCAGCTGCCCTTGCCGCAGAGTGTTGCTGCTGGCTCTGTAGCTGCTGGCGTTGCTGTTGCTGTTTACTCTGCCTCTTCTTCTGCTGCTGCTGTTGTCGTTGGTTCTGCGGCTGCTGGCGTTGCTGCTGCGCTAACAACAGGTTCTGCGATTTGCTGAAAAAGTTCAACGACGACGCTTGCTGCGCATTAGCGCTGTTGAAACTTGGATTGATCGCGGACGCTGCCGCTGAAAAATGCTGCTCACGATTCCACGTCGTCTTGCCGAACTGATTCTCAGCAGGAACGTTGTAATTGTCATTGCTGCTGTTGTCGTTGTATCCGCTGAATGGATCTGGTACTGGCCATCCGTCCGAAACAACTTCGCACGGCACGAACGTGACTGCAGGCGCGGAGCTCACCATCACAGGGCTCTTCAGACTGTTCATCATGTTGTTCTGCGCACCACCACCACCTGTGTATTCGCTCCCTGGATAACCTCCGTAGCTATGACCGCTGTAGCTGTGAGCAAACGACAGATTGAACGAAGGCGGACCAAGTTGCGGGGGGATTGGCAACTCGATCTGAATCTGGTCTCGGTACTGCTCCGGTACAATCGCATCGCCGGGCTGGATCACGGCTGTGCTGCGCTGCGTACCACCGCTGTCACTACCGCTGCCTGTACTCGCCGAGTCGCGGATCTCGCTCTCCAAGAACTGATATGGCCGCCGGAATTGCTGCTGCTGCTGTACTTGCTGCGGTTGGGTATGAACCTTTCGCTGCTCGGTCTGTACCTGTATCTGCTCTACCTGCTGCTGGACCTGTTGCTGTTGGGTATTCTGCGTGTACACATCCATCCTCATGGGAGCATCCCACTGTTGTTGGTCTTGCTGCTGTACTCGTCGAGCCTGTAGCTGTTGAACCAGTAGCTGTTGGTTCTGCTGTTGGTTCTGTTGTCGGATTCCTGTGCTCGCCGACACGCCCCACCGCTGTTGTTGCTGTTGCTGTTGCTGCTGGTCCTGTACCTGTTCCTGTTGTCCCTGCGCCTGTTGAATGCATTGTTGATAGTTCATCGACAGGTTTCCTGTGTACGTCTCCATTCTCACGGGGGCGTTCCACTGTTGTTGTTGCTGCTGCTGCTGATAAAGCTGCTGTATTTGCACGTGCATCAGCAGTTGCTGCTGTTGTTGCTGCTGTTGTTGTTGTTGTTGAGCTTGCGTGATCGCAGCAGTCGGAGTCATAGTCACCGCTCTCTGACTGATACGCACGGGCGTCTGCTGCTGTAGCCGCCCATACAGCTGCTGCTGCTGGTGTTGGGAAGTGTCGACGTAGAACTCTTGTCCTTTCCGCTGCGGCATGCGAAACGGTGGAGGTGCCGCTTGACTCTGCTCCTGTCCGGCACCGTTGACGTTGTCGTTACCGCCAGCGCCACCTGCGTAGACCGCGCCGCCGCTGCTGCCTCCGAGTGACGCGTCCGGCGCCGTCATGTCCGCGTAGGAGGCCGCGGGCGGCGCTGTAATCCACTGCTGCCCGCGCCATGATGGTGGTGGAGGCGCAGCCATCGACCAACGTTTTACCTGCGCGATAGAGAACGATAAAAAACGAGTGCGACTGAAATCCCATCGACCTTACTCTTCAGAAAAACTACGCTTAGCTCATCTGGTGTACTTGGAAACATAAATACTGCTCAAGTTTGACTTCATATCGTTTAAAAACTCATTCGGATCGCTAAAATGGGAATAGCCAAATGGAGCCAGAAAACCATAGTTTAGAACATCTCCACTGCGCCGTTGGAGATGCAACAAAGCGAGCCGCTGGTGAGTGCCACGCACTGCAATTGCTGCCATAACACAGATGGTATTGTACGCTGTCTCCCAGCGATGGCGCAACCAGCCGAGCCCCCTTGGTTATGGCACCAGCCACTGCCCCCAGCGTCTCGTTCACACCTTTTGCTCTGCCCGCGTTGACCCACCTCTCTTCTAGATGGATTGAATTGAACTGTTCTGAAAAGTTTGAGTGGAGCGGCGGCGGACCGCGGGGCCAGCGGACCCACGATCCCCCTCTGCCCGGGGTTAGAGGACCATAAGAAATAATACGTAGCAACTGGATCCTCCCTTCATACACAGACAAATACACATACCGTTATTCAGCGCTTGCAGCTAAACACCACTGCGAAATGAACTTGCTGCGTAACCACGCTCAGCGTCAGTCATGTCCAGCGTCGACATCAGTGGCGTCGTGGACTGAGATGAGACATTGGAATCTTGAGAGTCTTGAGGGTATTGAGCGAGCGACTGAGTGGACAAACAAGAGCACGGATAACAAGTTAGAATTTCCCCAGTGCTATCTCAGAAGCTCTACAACAGAACATGTACAGATTACGACGTATTGATATGACATTTACAATTTCCTCTTAAGTGTACCGGCTTGAAAAACATGCTGGACAAAAAGATATGACAAAACTGTGTTAGCCAATGGGAAGCAAAGGTTGTTGGATCACGTGAATGCGACATTTACATACGAAATTGCTTTTTTGGCTCAGTTGGTGCTCCAAACAGAACTTTTTGTGGATTGTATCATTTTGTATGGGCTGGATCGTGTTTTGCTTGTCATATCTTTTTGTCTGTAATATCAATACGTCGTAAACTGTACTGCAGATCTGTCATGCAATAAGAATGACAAATATAGCGTCACACGATCCAAGGATATAATTGTAACCAACGCACTCCTGCTTGGCATCTTTTACATCTGCATGATCAAAATAAGGCCGCTACGAGAGCGAGGATGAAGAGAGCAAAACACCAGCCCCTAGACAAGTACGAAGCCAAGCACCACCAGCGCAAAGCCGAGCACCACCAGCACGACTAAATGAAACACCAACTTGAGGCACGAAGTAGAGCAGCAGGAGCTACACAACCCGGTCACAACATGGAAGCAGCAAAGATCGTTCTCGTGCGCTGCTCTATCCACATCATCCGCAACATCAAGCACCACTATCCGATATGGTCCGAGAGCGACGACAACATGATTTTGAGGTTCAAGGGGCGAAGAGCGAGGAAGAGTGCAAATCAAAATTGGCGATCCAGGCAAAAGTTCTTCGCGAGGCTGCCGAGTACCTGGCGGGTATTGACCCTGCCAAATGGGCATTGTTCTCATTTATCGATCGGGGACAACCAACTTTGTCGAATCCGAGAATGCCGTAGCTCGTCAGCCACGAGCCAAATCCCCGCTGGTGCTGTTCAAGTGGTACACAGACCGCATGAGAGAGTACAATTATCAGCAACAGAAGTCGTTGGCTGGATGGCTATACCCTCCGCCTCCGACATCAAGGAAGACCACCATTCCTGGTGCAATCAAGGCAACCGATGCAGAAAGCAAGATGGCCTCCAAGTATAGTGTGAAGCCCAGCCACATTCGATCTGGTGTCGCATACGTGTTTCGAGGAAATGCAGCAAAGAAGAACAATCGCCGCGTGCATCTCGCAAACGGTGAGTGCTCGTGTATGTAGACACAGCAGCATGGAATGCCATGCCGCCAC